>UESW01005093.1:466344-534869 GCA_900491605.1 Calamus simplicifolius | reverse complement strand
CGATCCTATAGTATAAGGAAAAGATATGATCTTGATACATGTTACATAGATTAATATTTAATCTTTAAGATTCTATATTGATAATTATTATCAAATTATTAAAATATGCATGCCTCGGAGGTTGTTTCTCCCTACAGGATCATGCTGAGAAGAGGGCCGACAAGGCCAAGTTAGAGGCTCGGGCAGCCGAGGAGAGGCTGGCCATCGCGAAGGCGGATGCTCGGGCCTCCTGGGACGGGAAGGCTGCTGCAAAGACCCGGGCCTGAGAGGCCGCAGAGAAGCTGGCCGCCGCCGAGGTTCGGGCTATGGAGAGGGAGGCCGCCGCCGAGACCCGTTCGAGAAGCCGTGGAGAACTACAAAAGCTCCATGGATTTTGCTGCAGAGTTTAGTGAGGCGGCTCTCGATGCCTTTCCTAGGGCTTCAAGAAGTGCAAAGAGAAGGCCTCCTGGGTCTTTAAAATAAGTGGCCTCGAAGACCTTCAGCCTGAGGATGAAGAAGAGGGTTCGGAGAGTGGCAACGCCGAGAATGGGTCGGGATCTGTGAGCCTTGAAGCTCCATTTCTTCTTCTTTTTTCTTTTTTTATCTTTACATTGTTGTAATCCGACTACGGTCAGCCTTTTTATAGGACATTGACACTAAATTGATGAAAAGAACTTTTTCTCAAGTATAAAAAACTTAGCTTTTTGTAGCGTCTTTAGTCTGTTGGTGATCATGTCTTGGCTTTAGCCTTTAGATGTGCTTTTGATCTTTTGAGTGTATTTGGTAAGTTAGCAATTAGATATGCGGACCTCATAGGAATGCTTATGCTTGGCTTCATCTTTTAGGTTTTTTCTAGAGTGTTCCTTGAATGCTGATGCCGGTCCTTGCCTCGGGGGTCGATGCCGGCCTAGGAATTGACTCAGGGCTACCGAGACCATAGGACATGAACCGTCTTAGGGGTTTCTTGCATCGGCCCGAGAGTGTTTTGAAGGGAGAAACAATCTCCGAGGCATGCATGTTTTAAAAAATTGATAACAATTATCAGTGCGAAAATTTAAAGATTACATACTAATCTATCTAACATGCATCAATATCATATCTTTGCCTTATATAGGATGATTGATCCAAAATATGCATATAAATAAAACTATCAAGATCATGTCTTGATCTTCAAGGCAAGAAGTCATATTTCTTATCTTGAAGCATGCCTTAAGATCTAGGGATCATATCACTTACCTTAAAGGCAATTGGTAAATCCTTTTATGCTCTACAGCCGTTCAATCGTCCGGCCTCTAGTATCGTCCACGCAAAGCCCCGAATGATCGGATTCCGGGAGTGCTAGCTCGTGAAAAACGACTTTGCTGATCTTGAATCCTCGCACTTGAATTCTTCTTCTAGGATCCTCCACACTTCCTTAGCACCAGAATCACCAGGATTTTCTATTCTAATTCTTTAGAAAATCAATTCACGACATATCGTGTGTTGTTTTTCTCTTCTGTGTAATCTGGTGAGGGATGTCCTCTATTTATAGTCTCTTTTTAGCCAGTCCATTAAATTCTAACATTTAGAATTCCGCTGCTTGGCTAAAACCAAAGAGACGCCGAACCGTAGCGCTTGGTTAATTCCAACGTTCGGTAAAAAATCAAAGAGTCGTCGAACTGTAGCGCTTGGTTAATACAAAGAGGCGCATTTATTCCATATAAATTCTAACACTTTAGAATTCGGACGGAATTGTTTGGAGAAGATTAATGCAAGACATTAAATTCTATATGTGAATTTAATCTCTCAGACTTATGCGAGAGGTTTGGGTTTAGTTTTTGGTTTAAGCTAATCTGAATTTATTGGACTGAACCCACATAGATCATGGTCCTAGCCCAAATCAAATTTGGCTAGTCCTAAATCTATTTAAATCCAAATCAAGTCTAATTTTAAATCAATATTTGAAATTGACTAGTGCTTCTAATAGACTTAAAAAAATTGAATCTTATTCAATTGTACTTAACCCAATTGAGATAATTCAATCAATCAAATTGATTAATTAAATCATATACGATTCTCAATCGTTGATAAGCAAACAGATCATCCTAGGAAACTTCTATGCGTGACTCTCTAGGTTCGAACCTAAGCCGGTAGCATAGAAAAACTTTCTATACTAATCGATGTGCCCATCTAGCAATGAAACCCGACGTCCGGATAAGTCGAAGAGTTGCCAAGCAAACTCCAAGAACCTAAGAAATAGTTACCGTATAATTCATCCTCTTGACCATAAATGCTAAGGATGGCTTAAGAGCCTGTCAACTCTAAATAGCAAATCCATAAAGTGATTTCAATTTTAGTGATCATGTGACTTTCACATGAAGTGCCTTGGCCAAGGTCTTGCTAAATTGAAACACAAGCATTTCTCCTTTTAACGGGATTGGTCAAATTCCATCTTGATCCACAACTGACTACCACAAGTACTTGACTGCACCCAATAACCTTTCGTAGCTGGATTAAAAATCCAGGTGGTCCGGCACCTAAGTATAATAAGTTGCTTGTAAGCCATGGTTGTGATCTTCAAGTCTGAAGGATACTTATACCTATATCTTCTCGGATTAACTCTTGACAGTAGAGTATCGAAAATGAGTCACGTTCGGTGAAATGTACTCCTACACTTTCACCTGTATGTCATACCAGTGTCTCTACACTCTTTGGTTAAGAGGACAACCAATAAATATGATATACAACGTCCTATAATTGATAGTACTATGGCCCTGTCATAGTATATCATATGGTCGCAAACCTTTTTGAGGACCTTCAAAGATAAATCCTCCTTTATCGTGAAGGAAGATCCTAAGGGCTTCATTACAATCAGGAGTATTAAGAAGATGTTCTTGTAATGAATAAACTGCCAAATAACTTTTATTAATATATCAATTATATATAATTTACATTAGCACAATCATCAAATGATTGGCTTTAAGATACAATTCCCAACATGTTTATGATCGCGGGGCCGCTGAGGTCCTTCTGAAAACTACAACGATAGTTTCTCACGTCACTCCAGGAGTTTGACTCGGGGCCGCCAAGACCATAGGACTTGAACTGCCTCTGGGGTTTCTTGCGCCGGCCTTGGGGTGTCTATGATTGCGGGGCCATCGAGGTTCTTTTGAAAACTACCACAGGGGTTTCTCGCACTGGCTCGGGAGTTTGACTCGGGGCCGCCGAGATCATAAGACTTAAACCGGCATGGGGGTTTCTCGCACCAGTCTGAGGGTGTCTATGATCACGGGGCCATCGAGGTCTTTTTGAAAACTATCACGGGGGTTTCTCGCACTGGCCCGAAAGTTTGACTCGGGGCCACTGAGACCATAGGACTTGAACCACCTCGGGAGTTTCTCGCGTCGGCTCGGATGTTTGACTTAAGGCCACCGAGACCATAGACTTAAACCGCCTCAAGGGTTTCTCGCCTGGGCCCGGGGGTGTCTATGATCGCGGGGCCATCGAGGTTCTTTTGAAAATTACCATGGAGGTTTTTCGCACTGGCTCGGGAGTTTTACTCGGGGCCGCCGAGACCATAGGACTTGAACCACCTCGAGGGTTTCTCGTGCCGCCCAGGGTATCTATGATCGCGGGACCGCCAAGGTCCTTTTGAAAACTACCATGGAGGTTTCTCGTGCCGGTCCGGGAGTTTGACTCGGGACTGTCGAAACTATAGGACTTGAACCACTTCAAAGGTTTCTTGCGTCGGCCCGGGGGTGTGTATGATCGTCGGACGCCGAGGTCCTTTTAAAAATTACCACAGGGTTTCTCGCGCTGGCCCAGGAGTTTGACTCGGGGCCACCGAGACCATAGCACTTGAACTACGTTGAGTGTTTCTCGCGCTGGCCCGGGGGTGTCTATAATCGCAGGGCCACCGAGGTCCTTTTGAAAACTACCATGGGGGTTTTTCACGTTGGCCCAGGAGTTTGACTCGGGGCTACCGAGACCATAGAACTTGAACCGCCTCGGGGGTTTCTAGTGTCGGCCCGAAGGTATCTATGATTGTGGGGCCACCGAGGTCCTTTTGAAAACTACCACAGGGGGTTTCTTGCATCGGCCTGAAAGTTTGACTCGGGGCCGCCAAGACCATAGGACTTGAACTGCCTTGGGAGTTTCTTGCCCGCCCGGTAGTTTGACTCGGGGCCACCGAGACCATAGGACTTGAAATGCCTCGAGGGTTTCTCGCATCGGACCGGGGGTGTCTATGATCGTGGGGCCACCATGGTCCTTTTGAAAACTACCATAGGGGTTTCTCGCGCCAGCTCGGAAGTTTAACTCGGGGCCACCAAGACCATAGGACTTGAACCACCCCGGGGGTTTCTTGCGCCAGCCTGGGGGTGTCTATTACAGTGGGGCCACCGAGGTCCTTTTGAAAACTACCACGGGGGTTTCTTGCACGCCTGGGAGTTTGACTCGGGGCCTTCGAGACCATAGGACTTGAACCACCTCGGGGATTTCTTGCACCAGCTCGGAGGTGTCTATGATCGCAGGCCACCAAGGTCCTTTTGAAAACTACCACGGAGGTTTCTCGCACTGGCCTGGGAGTTTGACTCAAGGCCACCAAGACCATAGAACTTTAACTACCTCGGGGGTTTCTCGTGGGGCCCGGGGGTGTCTATGATCGCGGGGCCACCGAGGTCCTTTTGAAAACTACCATTGTGTTTTTCGCACCAGCCCGAGAGTTTGATTTGGGGCCACCGAAATCATAGGACTTGAACCACCTCAGGGGTTTCTCATGCTGGCGGAGGTGTCTATGATTGCGGGGCAGCCGAGGTCCTTTTGAAAATTACCACAGGGTTTCTCGTGCTGGCCCGGGAGTTTGACTTGGGGCCACCGAGACTATAGGACTTAAACCACCTCGGGGGTTTCCTGCACCAGCCCAATGGTGTCTATGATCGCAAGGCCACTGAGGTCCTTTTGATAACTACCATGGGGGTTTCTCGCATCGGCCCAGGAGTTTGACTTGGGGCTGCCGAGACCATAGGACTTGAACCACCTCGGGGGTTTCTCGTGCTGGTCCAGAGGTATCTATGATCAGGGACCATCGAGGTCCATTTGAAAACTACTATGGGGGTTTCTCGTGCCAGCCCGGGAGTTTGACTCGAGGCCGCCGAGGCCATAGGACTTGAATCACCTTGGGAGTTTCTTGCGTCGGCCCGGGGTGTCTATGATCGTGGGGCTACCGAGGTCCTTTTAAAAACTACCACGGAGGTTTCTCGCATCGGCCGAGAGTTTAACTCGGGGCCGCCGAGACCATAGGACTTGAACCACCTCGGGGGTTTCTCGCACCGGCCTAGGGGTATCTATGATCGCGGGGCCACCGAGGTCCTTTTGAAAACTACCATTGGGGTTTCTTGCACCAGCTCGGGAGTTTGACTCGGGGCCATCGAGACCATAGAACTTAAACCACCTTGGGGGTTTCTCATGCCAGCCCGGGGGTGTCTATGATAGCGGGGCCATCGATGTCCTTTTGAAAACTACCATGGGGGTTTCTTGCACCAGCTCGGGAGTTTGACTCAGAGCCGTCGAGACCATAGGACTTGAACCGCCTTGGAAATTTCTCGCATTGGCCGGGGGTGTCTATGATTGCGGTGCCGCCGAGGTCCTTTTGAAAATTACCATAGGGGTTTCTCGCACTGGCCCGAGAGTTTGACTCGGGACCATCGAGACCATAGGACTTGAACCACCTTGAAGGTTTTCCGCATCGGTCCAGGGGTGTCTATGATCACGGGGCCACCAAGGTTCTTTTGAAAACTACCATGGGGTTTTCTCTTGCTGGCCCAGGAGTTTGACTCGGGGCCGCTGAGACCATAGGACTTGAACCGTCTTAGGGGTTTCTCGTCGCCTGGAGGTATCTATGATCGCGAGGCCATCGAGGTTCTTTTAAAAATTATCATAGGGGTTTCTTGTGCGGGCCCGGGAGTTTGACTCGGGGCTGCCAAGACCATAGGACTTGAACCAACTCAGGGATTTCTCATGCTAGCCTGGGGGCGTATATGATCGCGGGGCTGCCAAAATCCTTTTGAAAAGTACCATGGGGGTTTCTCGCACCGATTCGGCAGTTTGACTCAGGGCCGCCGAGACCATAAGACTTGAACCGCCTCGGTGGTTTCTTGCGCTGGCCCGAGGGTGTCCATGATCGTGGGGCCATTGAGGTCCTTTTAAAAACTATCATGGGGTTTCTTGCGCCAGCCCTAGAGTTTGACTCGGAACCATTGAGACCATAGGATTTGAACCACCTCGGGGGTTTCTCGCGCCGCCCGAGGGTGTCTATGATAATGGGACTGCCGAGGTCCTTTTGAAAACTACCATGGGGGTTTCTTGTATCAACCCAGGAGTTTGACTCGGGGCTGCCGGACCATAGGATTTGAACCGCCTCGGGAATTTCTCGCGCCGGCCGGGGGTGTCTATGATCGCAAGGCCGCCGAGGTCCTTTTGAAAACTACCATGGAGGTTTCTTACGCTGCCCAAGAGTTTGACTTGGGGCCGTCGAGACCTTAGGACTTGAACCACCTTGGGGGTTTCTCATGCTGTTCAGGGGTGTCTATGATCGCAGGGCCACCGAGGTCCTTTTGAAAACTACCATGGGGGTTTCTTGCGCCGGCTCGGGGGTGTTATGATCGCGGGGCCACTGAGGCCCTTTTGAAAACTACTACGGGGTTTCTCACGCTAGCTCGGAAGTTTGACTCGGGGCCGTCAAGACCATAGAACTTGATCCGCCTCGGGGGTTTCTCGCGCTGGCCTATGGTTGTCTATGATCGCAGGGCCGCCGAGGTTCTTTTGAAAACTACCACGGGGGTTTCTCGCACCGGCCTGGGAGTTTGACTCGGGGCCACCGAGACCATAGGATTTGAACCGCCTTGGGATTTTCTCGCACTGGCCCGAGGGTGTCTATGATCATGGGGACACCGAGGTTCTTTTGAAAATTACCACCGGGGTTTCTCGTGCCGGCCCTAGAGTTTGATTCGAAGCCGCCGAGACCATAGGACTTGAACCACCTCGAGGGTTTCTCCTGTCGGCCTGGGGGTGTCTATGATCGCGGGGCCGCTGAGGTCCTTTTAAAAACTACCACGGGGTTTCTCGCATTGGCTCGAAGTTTGACTCGGGACCACCGAGATCATAGGACTTGAACCGCCTTGGGGGATTCTCGCATCGGCCCGAGGGTGTCTATGATCGCAGGACTGCCGAGGTCCTTTTCAAAACTATCATAGGGGTTTCTCGCGCCAGCCAAGGAGTTTGACTCGGGGCCATCGAGACTATAGGACTTGACTACCTCGGGGGTTTCTCGCATTGGTCCGGGGGTATTTATGATCGCGGGCCGCCGAGGTCCTTCTAAAAACTACCACAGGGGTTCTCACGCTGGCCCGAGAGTTTGACTCGGGGCTGCCGAGACCATAGGACTTGAACCATCTTGGGTGTTTCATCATGCGGCCTAGGGGTGTCTATGATCGCAGGGCCGCCGAGGTCCTTTTGAAATTTTCTAATCTCAATAGAAAAATAGAATTGAAAGTTTTTCTTGTAATCATTGGCTAAGTACACTCACTATTGGTAGTACCGACGAATGTTGTCTATTTTAAGTACGCGGAATTGTCGTCCGTCAAGCTCCTCAAGTCGATATGCCCCTCAATGAAGTGCTTCAATAACTTGATAGGGCTCCTTCCAATTAAGAGATAGCTTGCCTCCTTCAGTTGGCCTAGATACTTTGGTTTTTCTGAGAATTAGATCTTCTGGGCAGAATGTTTTGGGGCGAACTCGGGCGTTGTATTATCATGCTACTCGTTGGCTGAAGACATCCATCTTGAGCCGCGCTTGGTCCCGCGCCTCATCGATGAGATCGAGGTTGGCCCTTAGCTGATCAGAATTATTTTCTTCATTATATATTCCACCCAAAGGTTGGGAAGACCAATCTCTACTGGAATGACCGCTTCAGATCCAAAGATAAGACTGAAAGGAGTCTCCCCTGTGGGGACTCTTAGAGTCGTATGATATGTCCACAATACACTAGGGAGTTTCTCCACCCATTTACCTTTGAACTCATTTAATCGGGTTCTAAGTCCCCGAAGGATGGTTCGATTCATGACTTCTGCTTCTCCATTGATCTATGAATGTTTGATAGAAGTGAATCGATGGCAAATACCCAATTTGGTGCAAAAGGCCTTGAATGCAGCATTATTGAACTGACGACCGTTATCAGTATGATAGTATGGGGAAGGCCAAATCGGTAGACGATAGATTTCCATAAAAATGTCTTAACTTTGCTCTCAGTGATTTTGGCTAATGCCTCAACCTCAACCCATTTGGTAAAGTAGTCGATGGCGACAATTAAGAACCTTCGTTGACTGAAGCTGGGGAATGGTCCAAGGATGTCCATCCTCCACTGACCGAAAGGTCATGGAGCATAGAGCAAACTTAGCTGAGAGGCTGGCTGTCATTGGATATTGGAATATCATTGGCAGTTGTCATACTTCTGGACTAGCTCAACAGCATCCTTCTGCATAGTAAGCCAATAATATTCATAGCGAATAATCTTATGCATCAATGATTTACCCCCTAGATGGTTTCCACGTATACCCTTATGAATCTTCCTGAGAATATAGTCGGTATCCGTAGACCGATGCATTTGAGAAGAGAGGAGAGAGGAGAGAGGAGAAGTGCATTGAGTGCATTGAGAGAGGAGACATAGGAGACCCTTGCCCTGCAACCATGGTAATCGTCGTTCTCTCTCTATATTTTTCTCTCTCGGCATCGTATTCGATCTGATCCTTTTATTTTATTTTCCTTTTAGCATCGTTTGTTATCAAGCACACCGCGTGTTCGATCTGATCCGTAGGACCTTATCGCTGCCCTAGCTCCGCCCCCCTCCCCGCGCATTGATTTGATCCCAGATCTCCTTTTTCTCCCCTCCTCCCCGCCGAGCTTCACTCCGTGGACTCTCTCTTCCCCGGCGTAGGGCTATCTTCCCCAGCGTAGGGCTCTCTCTTCCCCGACGGAGGTTATCGGCGTCTCTTCTCTCACTTTCCCGAACGTAAAATCTCTTCCTTCCATTTCTTTTACTCTTTGCCCGTTTCTCCTAATTTTTTGTTAATATTATCTTCTGAATTTCTTTTTCAGTCCAGGGCTAGGGTTTTGGAGGCGATTCCGCACCCAAATTAAGGGGAACCCTATTTCCGGAAATCGTTGTCGACGGAGTTGGAGACTTCCATCTCTCTTTCTTATTCTCGTGCCGGAAATCACTGCCGACGAAGTTAGGGAGACTTCCATCTCGCTGATTCGTTCGTGACCTCTCCTTTCTGGTATGCTCTCTTCCCAATCCATATTAATTTTCTAGGTATAATGGTATGTTTTTTTTCTTACATTGTGATACGGCTGACCGTCTCCTCTGGCACCCCGCATCGGCACCAAAGACCGGCGCCCCGCATCGGCACCAAAGACTGGCTCTGCATCGGCAATTAAGACCGGCACCCCGCCCCGACCGGTGCCGGCACTAAAGACCAGCTCCGCGTTGGCAATTAAGACCGGCGCCCCGCGCCGGCACCAAAGACCGGCTTTGCGTCGGCAATTAAGATCGGCGCCCCGCGTTGGCACCAAAGACGGCTCCACGTCGGTAATTAAGATCGCCCCGCGCGGCACCAAAGACCAGCTCCACGTCGGCAATTAAGACCGGCGCCCCGCGTCGGCACCAAAGACCGGCTCCCTGCGTCGGTAATTGGGGACAACGTTTCGGCGCACAGTCCCATTCTGCGCGACATATCTAATGAGACACCGTTGGTTGGTGATTCGCGACAACTCACACAGCCAAAGCTGATTATGACCAAGGGCACGCAATGAGGATTAAAATATTCATTGATGGCTAAAAGTTTACAAAATTGCCTATCTGAGTCGGGCTTGGAGCAATACAAAAAAAAAACTAAGGGTCATTTGGGGCCGGGTCATCGTCATCAGGAACTTCATCTGGCTCCTGATGCGGACAAATCAACAATGATGAGCGGCTTTATCGTGGGCTTCCAAATGGGATGGAGAGGTTGTCTTCCTTCTTTGGAAACCTGCAAGAAGTCCCTGGCCGGTGTTCCCGGCGAGGACCCTCCGACGCTCAAGTTAGTAAACTTGTCGCTCAGTTTTGTAGTAGTGAGTGAGAGATTGAGAGAGATCCCCTCACGTTGAGCTCGGGTCCTCTTCTTATACCTGTCTGGGGGGGCACGTTTACCTCGTTCCGTTGGAACCGTCGAATCTTCTCGTTGGGATAAGCTCCTTTGAACGACGAGTGGTTAAGTTGTTGCTGGATGAGGGCCGCTTGCAGCGGTAACTGTCGGGCGTGCTAGCACTTGCCCGTGATTTCAGTGAGCGAGGTATACGACAACAACCTCGAATCTGGGATCTGTTACCTGGGGTGGGTCATTGTGAAAGGCACCAAGTTAGGGCCGGAGCTGTCGCTGGAGGCCGGAGCCAAAGGCCGGAGCTAGAGGCCGGAGCTGGAGGCCGAAGCCAAAGGCCGTCACTGGAGGCCAGAGCTAGAGGCTGGGGCTGGAGGCCGGAGCCGAAGGCCGGAGCTGGAGGCCGGAGCCAAAGGCCGGAGCTGGAGGTCGGAGCCAAGATTCCATTTCTGGGTTTTGCTGTCACATCATTATTTTCGAAAATCGTGCAACATATATAATACCACCAGAGGAGATGGTCAGCTGTATCAGATGCCCCCCACCCCTGAGATGAGTGAGCTCACAATCACCAGCGAAAGGGGTGTTAATATCCACTGGGCGGCTGACTTTCACGCCATCATTTCGTCTATTCAGGCCGTTGGGATTGGAGAGGATTTTCTCGAGTAATGAGTCGTAAAAAGGCAAGCATCATCATTATGGTAAGGCCACTGCCATCTCTCTATTGGTGGAGCTTTTTATGTTTTTCGCGCCGGTAGGCTGCCGAAGCGCCTTCCATTTGAAGGTGGACACATGGCCAGACCGGACGGCCATGGGATGATTTGAAATGGGGCTATAAGAAGAAAAATCATCTTCATCTTCCCATTCTCCCTTCTCTTATGCTACTGCTTCTTCTCAAGTCTGCAAGCGTCCGTCCGCCTCCCGTGTTTGCTCTCTCCTCGTGCTCCTTCGATCTTAGCTCAAGTTTTCCAGGTTAGTCTCCATGGCTTCCTCGCCCTCTTGTTCTATTTCCGATTCCGAGGGTCGTTCCCCAACTTCTTCTCAGCCTTCTACTTCCTTACCAAGCCAATGGTCTACCCCATCCTCCGATCACTCTACGTCAAAGCGGCGGCCGGTCAGACGCCCCATAGCCGAGAGTCATCTGACTGGTGGCAGACCTTCGCCGGAGCCGTCCGGCAGCTGCTGGTCCTTCCAGCGCTGTTAAGGAGTCCCCCGAGGGGACCACTTCCACTATGTCTGCTCAAGACATAGTAAACCTACGAGCCAAGTATAGTTTTCCGTCAAGCCTATCTGTCCTACCCCGCTCCTGATGACAGGGAACCTCTTCCCGTCCTGGAAGAGTTGCCTTGTACAGAGCCTTCTTTAAGGCAGGACTTCGATTACCTATTCACCCTTTCATCCTCAACCTTCTGGATCGATATTCTTTAACACCTTCCAAGCTAGTCCCTAACTCAATCTGAACTATTGTTGGCTTTCTAGTTCTCTATCACCTACAAGGCATAGAGGCCAGCATCTCCTTATTCCGCAGTTTTTATACCCTCAGCAAGCAGTCAGGTTGGTGGTCCTTCACTCCTAGGCCACTAGGATCCTTAAGTTGTACCTTCCCACATCCGTTAAAGGGTGGAAGGATAAGTTTTTTTTGCTGATATCGAAGGGGTGAGTGGAAGCTAGGGGACACTCAACATTGATGCCAATAGGGATTCTTCTATCCTCCCAAGGGATCGAATGGCATTCGGGCAGCTTCTGACTGCTGATGTCCCACGATGCAATAAGCTTCTGGTTGACGAAAACCTTCATCTCGCCGGCCTAATCCCTTCTGGTGGTGAGCACTTGATTACTCACCTTTTTCCTTCTTTCTTCTCTCTCTTCTTTTTTTTTACTCATCTCCTGCCTTTATAGAGATGACGCCATCGCTTCGCGAGCTCAGGCAGGCGTGTTGGCCCAGATGGCAACCCAAGAGGGGGGGGGGTGAATTGGGTTCTTAAAAATTTTAACCTTTTAAAACTATTGGCTTTGAAATAATTAAGTGCAGAATAAATTTCAATCACAAATGAAGAGATAGAGAGAGACAATTAAAGCACGGCAAACACAAGAATTTTATAGTGGTTCGGTGTATCCAACACCTACGTCCACTCCCAAGTTCCACTTGGGTCCACACTATAATCAACTAGATTACAGCCGAGTTGTTTTACAAGATCACAACTCAAAACTTGTTGTTTCCCGGGATCACAACGAACCCAGCTGGTTTTCCGGGCTCACCAGCACAAAACCCAAACACAAGCTAATCTAGCTTGCCCCGAGGTATACTACCTCCACTAATTCAATCCCCTGATTGAACTAGCAAAAACAAGAAAGAATAATGTTTACAATAACACACAGCTCCTTAAATGAGCAAATATTCAAAGTAAATAAACAAGTTTAGAAAAGCCTGATTTGAAGATGATTGGATTTGAGCTTTTCTTCTTTTCCTCTTCTCTTTGAGATGTTGAATCAAGCCTCAGCTCGATTCTTCACAGATGTTGCAGATGAGAAGTTGGGAAATCACAAAAACAGAGCTTTTGGAAAATCCTCCGATTTTTCAAGTTGAACGCCTTGGATTTCTCTTTGAGCTTTTTGGAGTGGAAGAATTTGAACGTGGATTCTTTTCTCTTGATTTCTTGCTCAAGACCTCTCGATTTTTTCAATATGATTTCTCTATTTTTTCTTTTTTTTTCTTTTTTCAAACGAACGCACTTCCCCCTTTTATAGATTCTTTAATCCATTTTTGGGTGTGAAACTAGCCGTTGGAATGTACCTGGAAAGTTTTTCCATACATGAAATATAGCCGTTAGGGGTTAGGTAAAGAAAATATTACCGTTTGAGCTGATCTGGCAATTTAAAAATTCGTTCCTGACAGGTTGGAGTCGGCTCCAACTTTTCAGGTGTCGGCTCCAAGTCGTGTATCCAAAAATAGAAAGTTCTGAGCTCGTTGAGGAGTCGGCTCCAAAAAGTAAGGTGTCGGCTCGCCATGTTCAGGTGTCGGCTCCAAAGACTGTAAGTGTCGGCTCCAAGGTAGTCAAAAATCATGCGTTCTGTCCCCGTGTTGGAGTCGGCTCCAGACACTGTAAGTGTCGACTCCGAAACTCTGGGTGTCGGCTCCGAAACTCTAGAATTTTGAGACTTACCTTTGGCACTTGATTCAAAACACGTTTCTTGATGCCTTTTGATTAACAAATATTTTTAAGCCCTGAAACACTTGTTAAATTTATTAGTAACACAATGAATATACTCAATTCCTTTATTAATCATCAAAATCAATAATTGGGTCAACAATCTCCCCCTTTTTGATGATTATAAAAACATTGAGTATATGCATAGGATTCTCAAATCAAAATTTTCAAAGATGTGATCCTCACAGGTAAGCTCCCCCTGAATAAGGTAGCTCCCCCTATGAAGTTCAATTTAATTGTTCTTCCTTTTGCTTTACATTTTAGTTTGATACTAAATTCAGTTATATCAATTTTCACTTAAGCTTATTATATCCAAAATAATCAAATACCAATCAAAGCATAACTATCAATGCATATACGACATAACTTTCTCCCCCTTTTTTGTAATCAACAAAAAGATTAAGAAGAGTAAAATGATAAATTGATAGATCAAAAGATAATTTCATTAATCAAAAAGTCAGGTATTACAAAGTGAAACTGAACTTTGTCAAACATCAAACTATACATCATTACATTAAGATTTCAACATCAAACTATTGAATCAAAAACTTGTACTTCATTACATGATAATCACAGATTAGTTCTAATAATCCTTTGTAAACGTTCTAAATCTTTCCCATCCCTTCACTCTGAGTCTACAAATTCTTTCAATCTTCTATCAACAAAAGAGCAAGCAGTCATGATCTTATCTTGAAGTTCAGCATTGCATCTTGAGTAGGTTTCAGAGTCTCCACAATATCCTTAAGTTCTTCAAATATGTTCTTTAGATCATCTTAAGGATTCAGCAGAAGAGCTAAGAGTGGACTCAATTTTACTAATGCGATCATCTAAAGAATAAAGGTCTCTTTTAAATTCATAAATGACTGTCAAACTCAGTCTTCATTTCATCCTTCTGAGCAGCAAGTAGACTTTTAAGTTGCTCCAATTGAATATCTGAAAATCCGACTGATGAAGTAGATGGAGGTACCGGAACTGGAGCAGGAGCAGGAGCAGGACTGCAGGCTGGAGAAGGAACCCTCACAGACGGACCAGCCTCAAAAGGTGCTGAAGACCTCAATTCAGTGGCTCTCTCATCCAAACTACCTTTCCTCTCCCATTGTCCATTACCTTCACAAATCCCATCCGATGAACTGTAGCCAAACTATAGTAGTCAGTATGCCTAGGTTCTTGGAAGGCTCATTATCCAAAATCACAACTCCTTGGCTCCTGAAAACCATAGTCAAAATCATGCCGTAGGGTAGGGAAGATCTCCTTTTTCCTCCAGCCTCGGCCATATAGAAAATCATCATTGCAGCAAGGTTTATGGGTTGACCAGTCAATACACTATCCATCACAACTATGTCTCGCTCGAGACATACTCAAATCGTCCGGTCTTAGGAAATAAAATTCTGCTGCAAATATTGTGAAGTAACCTCAACTCCAAGGGCAATTGGTTAGCCCTAACCTCTTCAAATTCTGTTACCTCTCTCCCTAACATCCTTGACAGAGCATCTGACCTCTCACTGTGAACATCTGCTGCTAATCCGATGATGGAATGCTTAGAAGATTTCCTAATTTCTGAAAAGTAAGGTGGATTCTTTTACCTCTAACAGAGCTTACGATCCCACCATCACCTCTTGACAAATTGAAGTAGAACTCCTTGACAAGGGCCGGATAGGTAGGAACATCTAATGAGCACACTTTATCCCATCCTAGCTCTTTGATTTGATTCCCAATTGAAAAACCCTCGGACTCAAAGAACTCGAAATCGACCTTTCTACCCATGGTAATTACTCTCCCGGCTAAGGTGTCTACCTGAGGAGAAGAAGGGCCTGGATTGTCCGATTGGGTTGTGGAATCCTCGCTCGGAGATGGCTCGCGGACGGGTCGCCTTGCCGAACATTTCCAGTCCACGGGCGCTCCAAGTGGATCCTCTCCTCTTAGGTGCCATTTAGATCCTTAGGAAAGTTCGAATAGAGTGGAATTTGAGTTGGGGAGGTTTTGAGAGAGTTTGGGAAGAGTTTGGTTAGGATTTAAAAAATGAAATGACGAAGGTGTCGACTCTGCCCTAATAAATTCGATTTGGGACCCCCAGGTGTCGACTCCCGCAAAGTCGGGTGTCGACTCCAAATCGCTAACACAGTCAGCGCTCGAACTGGAGTCGGCTCCACTTATACGGGTGTCGGCTCCAAGGTCAGGGACCGAGAGCGACACAGACGAGGTGTCGACTCCTCAAACTGAGGTGTCGACTCCACTGACAGTTTCAGAGAAAAACAACTGAGATTCAAACATCTGAAACTTGTCAAAATAGGTTCAATAAAATTTTGAAAAAATCTTTGGAATATGAAGAATCAAATTGCTCAGATGACTAGATAATTTGTCCTTAAAATTATGAAAGGAATATCAAGAAATTAATAGAAATCTAGATAGTCATTCCTTAGAGTTTCAAAATCATTCCAAAGGGTCACAAATCCCTAATTCACCTCTAAGATAACAAAATCTCTCTTCACTTAAAGGTTTTGTAAATATATCAGCTAATTGTTCTTCAGTATTAACATAATCAAGACAAATTTCATTATTAGCTACATGTTCTCTTATAAAGTGATATCTAATTTCAATGTGTTTTGTTCTTGAATGTTGAATTGGATTTTTTGTTAAATTTATTGCACTCGTATTATCACATCTAATAGGAGTTTTATCAAGTGTTATGCCATAATCTTCAAGTTGTCTCTTAATCCAAAGGATTTGAGCACAGCAACTTCCAGCTGCAACATATTCTGCTTCAGCAGTTGATAATGCAACCGAATTTTGCTTTTTGCTAAACCAAGAGATTAAGTTACTTCCTAAAAATTGACATGCACCACTTGTGCTTTTTCTATCTAGTTTGCATCCAGCATAGTCAGAATCAGAATATGCAATCAAGTTTAATGTTGAGTCTCTAGAGTACCATAAACCTACATTTTTAGTTCCACTTAAATATCTTAAGATTCTTTTCACAGCAATTAAGTGAGATTCTTTAGGTTCAGATTGAAATCTAGCACATAAACAAACAGCAAACATGATATCTGGTCTACTAGCTGTTAAGTAAAGAAGAGATCCGATCATACCTCTATAATATTTTTGATCTACTTTCTTACCATCTTCATCTTTGTCCAATTTGCATGAAGGACTCATAGGTGTTCCAAGTGGTTTGATTGACTCCATTCCAAACTTCTTGAGAAGTTCTTTTGTGTATTTTGCTTGATTGATGAAAATCCCCTCTTTGCTTTGCTTGATTTGAAGTCCTAGGAAGAAGTTGAGTTCTCCCATCATGCTCATTTCGAATTCACCCTGCATTAACTTAGCAAATTCTTGACACAAAAGATTGTTAGTAGCACCGAATACAATATCATCAACATATATTTGTACTACTAATAAATCCTTGTCTTTTCTTTTCAAAAATAGTGTTTTATCAACATTTCCTCTTGTAAAATCATTTTCAATCAGAAATTTACTTAATCTTTCATACCAAGCTCTAGGTGCTTGTTTTAAACCATATAGTGCTTTGTGCAATTTAAAAACATGATTTGAAATTCATGATCTTCAAAACCAGGTGGTTGTTCAACAAAAACTTCCTCATTTATAAATCCATTTAAAAATGCACTTTTAACATCCATTTGAAATAAATTGATATGCATATGACATGCAAATGCGAGTAATAATCTAATTGCTTCTAATCTAGCTACAGGTGCAAAAGTTTCATCAAAATCAATTCCTTCTTCTTGATTATATCCTTTTGCGACTAATCTAGCTTTGTTTCTAATTACTATGCCATTTTCATCTAATTTATTTCTAAATACCCATTTTGATCCTATAACTGAATGATCTTTAGGTCTATCTACAAGGGTCCAGACATTATTTCTAGTAAATTGATTTAATTCTTCTTGCATAGCTAACATCCAATTATTATCTTTTTCAGCCTCTTCAATAGTTTTAGGTTCAATTTGAGATACAAATGCAAGATGATTATTGATGTTTCTCATTGATGATCTAGTTCTTACTCCTTGAGATGGATCACCTATAATTAATTCTTTTGGATGACCATAGGCATATCTCCAATCTCTAGGAAGATCTACATCATTATGATTTGCATCAACAACATCAACACTAGGAGAATCATCATCTTTAACTTCTTGTTCATGATCTGAAGATACATTTATATTCAATTTTTCAATGTCTCTTTCTAATATGTTTGTATCTTCCTCATCATCAATCTTTCCTGAACTCGATGCTAAAGATTCATCAAAAATTACATGAATAGATTCTTCTACAATTAAGTTTCTCTTGTTAAACACTCTATAGGCTTTACTAGATGTTGAATATCCTAAGAAAATGCCTTCATCAGATTTTGCATCAAATTTTCCTAGATTATCTTTACCATTATTATGAATGAAACATTTACAACCAAATGCATGAAAGTAACTTATGTTTGGTTTTCTATTGTTCCATAGTTCATAAGGAGTTTTCTTAATGATTGGCCTAATTAAAGCTCTATTAAGAATGTAACATGCCGTGTTTATAGCTTCCGCCCAAAAGTATTTTGGTAAGTTGCTTTCACATAGCATGGTACGGGCCATGTCTTCTAAAGTTCTATTTTTTCTTTCTACAACTCCATTTTGTTGTGGTGTTCTAGGTGCTGAAAAATTATGATGGATGCCATTTTCAATGCAAAAGTTTTCAAATAAATGATTTTCAAATTCAGTGCCATGATCACTTCTAAGAGACACTATGGTGTTGTTTTTCTCATTTGTGACCTTCTTGAAGAATTTCAAAAATAATGGAAAGGTCTCATCTTTATGAGCTAAAAATACCCAAGTGTATCTAGAATAATCATCTACAATCACAAGACCATATTTCTTTCCTCCTAGACTAGTGGTTCTAGTAGGTCCAAAAAGATCCATGTGAAGTAGTTCAAGTGGCCTAGAAGTGGAAACAATATTTTTAGTTTTGAAAGAGTTTCTAGTTTGTTTTCCAAATTGACATGCATCACAAATTTTGTTATTTTCAAAATCTAGTTGTGGAAGACCTTTTACTAAATCCATTCTAATTAATTTTGAAATTAGGTGTGTGCTTGCATGACCTAATCTACGATGCCATAACCAACCAATCTCATTCATATTAGCATTATTAGCAACTAAGCAATGATTACTAGTAGACAAATTGTCTAAATCAATCAAGTATACATTGCCATTTCTATTTCCAGTAAAAATAATGCTATTATCAATGGGATTAGAAACAGTGCAGATAGATGCTTCAAATGATACTTTAAAACCTTTATCACATAATTGACTAATACTAATTAGATTATGTTTTAAACCATTGACATATAAAACATTTTCAATATATGTGGAGGGAGTTATTTGAATTTTACCAAACCCCATGATTTGGCCTTTGCCATTGTCACCAAACGTAACAACTCCTCCTCTTTTGCTTTCAAGGGTGATGAATTGATCCTTGTCACCCGTCATGTGTCTTGAGCAGCCACTATCGAGATACCACTTTCGCTTTGCTCTTTTGGCCGCAAGACACTCCTGCAAAAATGATCAAGTCTTATATTTAGGTACCCAAGCCTTCTTGGGTCCTTCATGGTTAGTAGCATAAAAGATTGTTCCTTTGGGAACCCATATTTTCTTTCCTTTACTACTTAAATTCTTGTTACTATTTCTTGCTTACATTCATAGGATTTATGGCCTTTCTTGTTACAATAATGACATGTAACATCATCTTTATTTGGTTCTTTTCTAAAAAGTTTTTGACAAACTTTTGTTTTATGTTAGGCCTATATCCTAATCCAGCCTTATCAAATATAGCTCTTTGATTACTCAATAATAAATTAAGTTTTTCAGAACTATTAGTAAATTTATCAACAATATTTTTATATTTATCAACTTCCTTCTTTAATTATCATTTTCATTGGAGATTGATTCTCTTTCTTTTGTTAAATTATCTTTTTCAGATTTCAGCATCTCAATCTCATGAGTAAGATTATCTTTTTCTTTAATGAGAATTGAATTATCATTTTTCAAAAATTTGTATTTCTTTTTCAAGGCTTTAAAATCATCAACTAGTTCATTAAAGCTTCAAAAATTCATCAAATGCGAAATCATCACAAGGGTTTTCAGAACTTACCTCGTTGTCATCGTTTGCCATAAAGCAAATGTTTGCAACTTCTTTTTGTTCTTCCTCTGAAGAGGATTCATCGCTGTCACTCCAAGTTGCAACATACGCTTCTTTTTCTTCTTGTAGGCTTTCTTCAGTTGAGGACAGTCATATCTAAAATGCCCTGGTTTCTTACACTCATAACAAATTAAGGGCTCTTTTCTTTTTCTTTGTCCTTCTCTTTCTCTTTTCTCCTTCCATTTTTGTTCCAGATTTCTTCTTGTGGAAGGGTCTCCTTCTTTGCATGAATTTCTTAAATTTTCTTGCAAGGAGTGCAGTCTCTTCATCATCATCATCACACAGCTCTCCTCACTTTCTGCAGCTTTAAGAGCAATAGTCTTCTTTTTCTTGACTTCCTCCTCTTGATGTTGTTTCATGGTTAGCTCATGAGTCATCAAGGATCCAAGTAGCTCTTCCAAAGGTAACACATTTAAGTCCTTTGCTTCTTGGATGGCAGTCACCTTCGCTTCCCATGATCTTGGAAGTGACCTAAGAATTTTACGCACAAGTTCAGAATTAGTATAGGTCTTACCTAGACTTTTCAAACCATTTACAATATCAGTGAATCTTGTGTACATGCATGTGATGGTTTCAGTTTGTTCCATGCTAAACAATTCATATTTATGCACTAAAATATTAATCTTTGATTCTTTAACTTGATTTGTACCCTCATGGGTAACCTCTAATCTATCCCAAATTTCTTTCGCGAAAATACATGTAGAAATTTGATTAAATTCATTTGCATCTAGTGAACAATATAAAACATTCATAGCCTTGGCATTAAGTTGTGCCAACTTTTTATCATGTTCATCCCATTCCGTTTCGGCTTAGGAATCACCATGTTATCTACTCTAATTGTGGTGTGTGTGGACCATTAACTATGATACCCCATAAGTCATAGTCAAGTGCTTGAATAAAAATTTTCATCCTAGCTTTCCAATAACCATAATTAGTTCCATTAAACAAAGGAGGTCGATTAGTGGATTGACCTTCTAAGTAAGATGAACTAGCTTGAGCTGCCATTTGGATCTTTAGCTCTTGATCGTTAGACCAAATTCAAATGAGCACTTGCTCTGATACCAATTGTTGGCCCAGATGGCAACCCAAGAGGGGGGGGTGAATTGGGTTCTTAAAAATTTTAACCTTTTAAAACTATTGGCTTTGAAATAATTAAGTGCAGAATAAATTTCAATCACAAATGAAGAGATAGAGAGACAATTAAAGCACGGCAAACACAAGAATTTTATAGTGGTTCGGTGTATCCAACACCTACGTCCACTCCCAAGTTCCACTTGGGTCCACACTATAATCAACTAGATTACAGCCGAGTTGTTTTACAAGATCACAACTCAAACTTGTTGTTTCCCGGGATCACAACGAACCCAGCTGGTTTTCGGGCTCACCAGCACAAAACCCAAACACAAGCTAATCTAGCTTGACCCGAGGTATACTACCTCCACTAATTCAATCCCCTGATTGAACTAGCAAAAACAAGAAAGAATAATGTTTACAATAACACACAGCTCCTTAAATGAGCAAATATTCAAAGTAAATAAACAAGTTTAGAAAAGCCTGATTTGAAGATGATTGGATTTGAGCTTTTCTTCTTTTCCTCTTCTCTTTGAGATGTTGAATCAAGCCTCAGCTTCGATTCTTCACAGATGTTGCAGATGAGAAGTTGGAAAATCACAAAAATAGAGCTTTTGGAAAATCCTCGATTTTTCAAGTTGAACGCCTTGGATTTCTCTTTGAGCTTTTTGGAGTGGAAGAATTTGAGTTGGATTCTTTTCTCTTGATTTCTTGCTCAAGACCTCTCAGATTTTTTCAATATGATTTCTTATTTTTTTTTTTTCTTTTTTCTTTTTCAAACGAACGCACTTCTCCCTTTTTATAGATTCCTTTAATCCATTTTTGGGTGTGAAACTAGCCGTTGGAATGTACCTGAAAGTTTTTCATACAAAATATAGCCGTTAGGGGTTAGGTAAAGAAAATATTACCGTTTGAGCTGATCTGGCAATTTAAAAATTTTTTGACAGGTTGGAGTCGGCTCCAACTTTTCAGGTGTCGGCTCCAAGTCGTGTATCCAAAAATAGAAAGTTCTGAGCTCGTTGAGGAGTCGGCTCCAAAAAGTAAGGTGTCGGCTCGCCATGTTCAGGTGTCGGCTCCAAAGACTGTAAGTGTCGGCTCCAAGGTAGTCAAAAATCATGCGTTCTATCCCCGTGTTGGAGTCGGCTCCAGACACTGTAAGTGTCGGCTCCGAAACTCTGGGTGTCGGCTCCGAAACTCTGAATTTTGAGACTTACCTTTGGTACTTGATTCAAAAACACGTTTCTTGATGCCTTTTGATTAACCAATATTTTTAAGCCCTGAAACACTTGTTAAATTTATTAGTAACACAATGAATATACTCAATTCCATTATTAATCATCAAAATCAATAATTGGGTCAACAAGGCGGTTACTAAGAAGAGGAAGGCAACGGGGAATGAGTCCCTTGCTGAAAGGAGGGCCGTCGCCAAAATTCAAGGAGGGCCGACAAGGAGGGCCGACGCCAGAGGGGCTAGAGTTGTGAAGCCCCTGCGCTCTAAGGTTTTGAAGAAGGCCAGCACTAGTAGGGCCGACGCTGGGAAGGCCGATGCTAAAAGGGCCAAAGTTGTGGATCCCCGCACGTGTGCGAGGCAGCCAGAGCCCAAGTCGACGAGCCCGTCAGGAAAGACACGGTAAGGGTCGAGGTCAGCGAGGAAGTCGGGCGGAGTCCAATAGGAGAAAGAAGATCACCTTCAGTTCCCGCTCCTCCTGTCATTCTGCTCGATCCTTCTCCAGAGCAGGTCGCAAAAGTGCCGTCACCCCTGCCCGAAGCCGTGGAGACAGAGCAGGTCCCTGCAACAATAAGGCCAACTCCAGCAGTTATCGTGCCCCCCATAGGGGCAACAACCGAAGCGCCTCCACCAGCCAAGGGGCCGGAGGCAGTAGAGTCGGAGGCAGAATCCTCCCCTGCGGCCCCCGTGCCAGGGGAAAGGAGGGGCGTCGACCCTTCCTTCCAATCACTTTTGGCGAACCACAGCCGCTGGGCCGAGCGGGCATTAGACAAGCATCTGTGGTAAGGTGCAGGAGTTTCTCCGGCATCAAGGGAGGGCCACCTTCTTCCGCGAGGCGTCTGTGGCACATCTTTGGGTGAGCTTTTGCCCCATTATCCTTTTCCTCTTTGTTTTTTGTTTTGTTGTTGTTTTTTATTGTTTTTTGTTTTTAACATTGACATTCCGTCCAGGCATTGAACTCTCTGATCGCCATGAGGGACCTTTGGACCTTGAGTGATGCTGCTCTCGACCAGTCGCGGGAGGAGATGCTATCACTCCAGGCTAGGGCAGAAAAGGCAGAGATGGCCTTGGAGGATACCCGGGCCACCTTAAAGGGCGAAGTTGAAGCCATCCGGCTGAGAGCTGAGAAGGCAGAGTACGCGCTGGAAGTTGCCCAGCGTCGTGCGGCCAATGAGCTGGATAACGCCCAGGTGGCCAAGAGAAGCAAAGAATGGCCGAGGAGAAGCTGGAGGCAGTGGAATCAGAAATGTGCATTTTGAAGAATCGATTGGATTCCGCCTCCATTGAAATAGATGCAGCCAAAGAGGTCGCCCGCCAGTCCGATGCCAAGATTGCCGATTTGGAGGCGGCGGTGACTAAAGCCAAGAGGGAGGCCGTCGAGGCCGAGCGGAAAACCCTCGAGGCGGAGAAAAGAGCTGCAGAGGCCGTAGAGGATTTCAGGAAGTCTAAAGCCTTTAATAAGGAGCTAGCCGAATCGACGGCATTTGCTTACGAGGCCGCTTCCAAGACTCAAGGAAAAAATCCAAGAACTCTACGACTCGAGGATATTGAAGGGTTAGAGCCAGATGAAGTTCCCGAAGATGATGACCCGGCCCCAATGACCCTTAGTTTTTTTTTTTTGTATTGCTCCAAGCCCGACTCAGATCAGCAATTTTGTAAACTTTTAGCCATCAATGAATATTTTAATCCTCATCGCGTGCCCTTGGTCATAATCAGCTTTGGCTGTGTGAGTTGTCACGAATCACCAACCAACGGTGTCTCGTTAGATATGTCGCGCGGAATGGGACTGTGCGCCAAAACATTATCCCCAATTACCAACGCAGGGAGCCGGTCTTTGGTGCCACGCGGGACGCCGGTCTTTGGTGCCGAATGCGGGCGCCGGTCTTAATTGCCGATGCGGAGCCGGTCTTTGGTGTCGACATGGGGCGCCGATCTTAATTGCCGACGCGGAGCCGGTCTTTGGTGCCGGTGTGGGGCGCCGGTCTTTGGTGCCGACGTGGGGCGCCGGTCTTAATTGCCGACGTGGAGCCGATCTTTGGTGCCGGCGCGGGGCGCCGGTCTATGGTGCCGACGCGGGCCGGTCTTAATTGCCGACGCGGAGCCGGTCTTTGGTACCGGCATGGGGTGCCGGTCTTTGGTGCGCCGGTCTTAATTGCCGACGCGGAGCCGGTCTTTAGTGCTGGCATTGGGCGCCGGTCTTTGGTGCCGACGTGGGGCGCCGGTCTTAATTGCCGATGCGGAGCCGGTCTTTGGTGCCGATGCGGGCGCCGATCTTAATTGCCGATGCGAGCCGGTCTTTGGTGCCGACGCGGGCGCCGGTCTTAATTGCCGACGGAGTCGGTCTTTGGTGCCGAGCATGATTACTCAGAAAATAGTGCAAACATTTCGAACAACAACCTGTCAGGTAGATTCAAATTAATGAAGTTAGCATATTACTGATAATACCGGCGTAAATTATCGGCGTTCCAGGTGCAAGGAAGTGGTTTCCCGTCCAGCTCTTCAACTTTGTATGCCCCGTGATGAAGTACCTCCTTGACACGGTACGGTCCTTCCACTTCGGTGCCAGCTTGCCCCTTCCGTTGGCTTTGATACTTCAGCTCTTCGCAGAACAAGATCTCCAGAGCGGAACGTCTTGGACCGTACTCGAGCATTATAGTATTTGGCCGCTCGCTGATGGAAAGCCGCCATGCGAAGTTGCGCCTGGTCTCGCAGTTCTTCTACTAAGTCCAGATTGGCCCGTAGTTGGTTTGGGTTACTCTCTTCGTGTATAACTCTGTCCGGGGACTGGGGACTCCTATCCCATCGGAATGACTGCCTCGTCCCAAAGACTAGGCTGAAAGGAGTTTCCCTGGTGGGGGCTCGTGGCGTCGTGTGATATGCCCACAATACACTGGGGAGTTCCTCCACCCAACGCCCTTTGCAGCCATCTAGCCGGGCCCTGAGCCCTTGGAGGATAATGCGGTTGGTCACCTCGCTACGCCGTTGGTCTGGGGGTGCCCCACAGAGGTGAATCGTTGATGGATGCCCAAGCTGATGCAGAATTCCCAAAAGGCGTGTTGTCAAACTGTCGGCCGTTATCCGTAACGAGGGTGTGCGCAGCCCGAACCGGCACACGATAGACTTCCAGAAGAAAGACCTTATTTTGCCCTCGGTGATCTTAGCGAGAGCCTCCGCCTCGATCCACTTGGTGAAATGGTCAACTGCTACCACTAGGAACTTGCGTTGTCCGGAGGCTGGAGGAATGGTCCTAGGATGTCCATGCCCCACTGTGCGAAGGGCCAGGGTGCGGCCAGGGGGGTCAGCTGGGACGCCGATTGATGTTGAATGTTAGCATGGCGCTGGCAGCTGTCACACCTCTTAACAAGTTCGGACGTATCCTCCTTCATTGTCAGCCAGTAATATAGGGCTTTGTATGCGAGAGCTCTGCCCCCAGATGGCTCCCATATACCTTCATGTATCTCTCGTAGGATATAATTTGCTTCGTTGGGGCCAACACATCTGAGAACTGGGTATGAGAACGACCTCCGATAGAGCTTTCCCTCCATTATGAAAAATTTGGGGCCCATCTTTTGAGTTTCTTGGCCTCGCAGGGTCTTCTGGGAGGGTACCCTCGTAAAGTACCGGACATAAGCGTCCATCCAGGAAGGCTCATCCTCAACTGGTAGAGTTTCTCTTGATGCGTCAATACTCGGGGCTTCCAAGTGCTCTACATAAGCTCTTCCCAGCATCCCATCAGTTGAGGTGGCAAGATGGGATAAAGCGTCGGCTCTAGAATTCTCCTGTCGAGGGACGTAGCTAACGTTAAAGTAAGCTAAGAGAGAAGCTAGTGACCGCACCATACTTAGGTAGCGGGATATGATGGGATCCCTTGCTTCGTATTCCCCTGCGATTTGGCCAGCGACCAGTTGGGAGTCGGTGAACGCCCTAAGGCGTTTCACCCCAAGCTCTTGGGCTAATCTCATCCCAGACAGCAGAGCTTCATATTCTGCCTGATTATTAGTGGCTGGAAAGAGGAAGCGGAGTGCGCACTTGGTTACAACTCCATCCGAGTTGGCCAAGATGAGGCCTGCTCCACTCCCTTGAGAGTTCGACGCCCCGTCTACATGAAGGACCCATTCATCATCACTGGTTCCGAGAGGCGGGGGCTTGTGGAAGGCTCTTCGGGTTGCTCCTCTCCCCAGGTGCATTCGATCAAAAAATCCGCCAGGACTTGAGATTTCATGGCCGACCGAGGGGGAAAGATAGATCGAATTCTCCCAACTTGAGCACCCACCTTGCCAATCGGCCGGAAGTGTCCGGGCGAGCAAGAACTGTCTTTAGAGGTTGGTCTGTGATCACCACGATTGGGTGGGCTTGGAAGTATGGCCGCAGACGCTGGGCAGACACGATCAACGCAAAGATAATCTTCTCAATTTCGAGTACCTGGTCTCGCATCGTGGAGCACCTTGCTTGTGTAGTACACCAGCTTTTGCATGCCATTGGTGTCCACGCGGACCAGCACAGAACTAACGGCTTCGGGAGAAGCCGCGAGGTACAGAAGGAGTTCCTCTCCTTTGTTGGCTTGGATAGCAGCGGCGGGGTAGATAAGAATTCCTTTAGCCCCTCGAACGCCTCTTGACATTCTTTCGTCCATTCGAATCCGTTGACCTTGCGGAGCGACCTGAAGAAAGGTAGGCACCTTTCAGCTGACTTGGATAGGAAGCGACTCAAGGCGGCCACCCTTCCCGTCAGGCGCTGTATTTCCTTCTTGTTGGTAGGGACCTCATGTCCAAGATGGCTTGAACTTTATCCGGGTTTGCCTCGATCCCCCGCCGGGTCATCATGAAACCCAAGAACTTTCCGGCTGTCACCCCAAATGCACACTTGCGTGGGTTCAGCTTCATCTGGTACCGGCGCAGGCTGTCAAAAGTCTCTGTTAGGTTAGCGATATGGTCGGTGGCGTGGACGCTTTTTGTCAGCATGTCATCCACGTACACCTCCATATTGCGTCCTATCTGGCCTTCGAAGACTTTATTCATCAACCTTTGGTAGGTGGCTCCCGTTTTTTAGCCCAAAAGGCATTACCCTGTAGCAGTACAACCCCTTCTCGGTTATGAAGGAAGTAGCTTCCTCATCCACCGGGTTCATCTGATCTGGTTGTACCCAGAGAAAGCATCCATGAAGCTAAGGACCTCATGACCGGATGTAGCATCCACCAGTTGATCGATCCAGGGGCAGGGGAAAGTTGTCCTTAGGGCATGCTTTGTTGAGATCGGTGAAATCCACGCACATTCTCTAGCTTCCATTGGTCTTACGGACCATCACCACGTTGGCCAACCATTCGGATAATGAACTTCCCGGATATGGCCTGCAGCCGTTAACTTGCGAACTTCCTCATTGATAGCTTTCTGTCTATCTGGAGCAAGCTCCTTTTCTTCTGTCGGACCGGCCGACACTCTGGCCTGAGGTTGAGCCGATGGGTGATCACCTCCTCAGGGATGCCCGGAATGTCTGAGGACCATGCAAAGACGTCTATGTTGGCACGCAGAAAGTGAGAAGTCGATCACGTGCCTCCTCCAGAAGCAACGCCCCACTGGCTGAGGCCTACCGCACCACCTAGAGAGTTTCCACATGCGGGACCCCATTCCGGATGGCCTTCGGCACAGAGGCCGTTATCCTAGTGGAGATAGGTCTCCCTTCGCTGCGGGTGGAAAGCTACTCAGAGGAAGCCAGCGAGGAGCAGCTCCGCACCAACCTCGACCTGATAGAGGTAGTTAGAGAGAAAGCTCGGATCAGAGTAGCTACCTATCAGCAGAGGGTGGCCCGCTACCATGCCTCCAGAGTCAAAGGGAAAGCTTTCTTGCCCGGTGACCTCGTTCTCCGGAAAGCATCTGTCTCCAAACCGCTGGAGCAAGGAAAGCTGGCACCAAACTGGAAGGCCCCGACCAAGTAGCAGAAATCGTTGGACCGGGGGCCTACAAGCTGCAAGATCTAAGCAAAAATCCATCCCTCGAACGTGGAGTTCGAACAATCTCCGTAAGTATTATCAGTAGGGTACGCCCTTTATAGGCTCACCTTATTACACTTTTTGTTAGCACATGTTTCATAATTTACAACATGAATCACCACACATTATGTCGCCAAAAATTGTGAAAAGAAACAGGTGCTGCTTACCAATTCTTGGCACAACTGAGTTACCTATTGAAACAGGAAATCTCTGAATCGGCTGGGCCGAGCAACAAATCTCCGAACCTCGGCTAGGCCGAGCAACAAATCTCCGAACCTCGGCTGGGCCGAGCAATAAATCTCTGAACCTTGGCAGTGCCAAGTAAAATATAATCTTGAAGGCTCGGCTACAACCGAGTAACGGTCTCCGAACCTTGGCAGCGCCAAGTAAAATATAATCTTGAAGGCTCGAAAATACCGAGTAATTATTTGAAGGCTCGGCAACACCGAGTAATTTATTATTTGGAAGCCTCGGTTACAACCAAGTAGCATCTTGGAAGGCTCGAAAACACAAGTAATTATTTGAAAGCTCGGCAACACCGAGTAATTTATTATTTGAAGCCTCGGCTGCAATCGAGTAGAATCTTGGAAGGCTCGGCAACACCGAGTAATTTATTATTTGGAAGCCTCGGTTACAACCGAGTAGCATCTTTGAAGGCTCAAAACACCGAGTAATTATTTGAAGGCTCGGCAACACCGAGTAATTTATTATTTAGAAGCCTCGGTTACAACCGAGTAGCATCTTTGAAGGCTCGGCAACACCGAGTAATTTATTATTTGGAAGCCTCGGTTACAACCGAGTAGCATCTTGAAAGGCTCGGAAACACGAGTAATTATTTGATTTGGAAGCCTCGGTTACAACCAAGTGGCATGTTTGGAAGCCTCGGTTACAGCCGAGTAGCATCTTGGGAAGGCTCGGCAACAATGAGTAATTTGTTATTTGAAGGCTCGGCAACACCGAGTAATTTATTATTTAGAAGCTTCGGTTACAACCGAGTAGCATCTTTGAAGGCTCGGCAATACCGAGTAATTTATTATTTGGAAGCCTCGGTTACAACCGAGTAGCATCTTGAGAAGGCTCGGCAACAACCGTGTAATATATTTCTAAAGGCTCGGCAACAACCGAGTAATAAATTCCCAGAGCATCGGCCAAAGACCGAGTGATATATTTCTGAAGGCTCGGCAACAACCGAGTAATAAATTCATCCATAAAAGTACGCTCTTTCTAGACCCATTTTTATTCATTGAATTAAATTCAGTTTTTAAAAGGCCTGCGAAATTCTTATAACTCTCCTTGAAAGTTACAATGAGAAGCAGGTCATAAAAAGCCCCAGCCAGAGCCGGAGTGCATCTCTTATCATCAAAAGCCCCAGCCAGAGCCGGAGTGCATCTCTTATCATCAAAAGCCCCGGCCAGAGCCGGAGTGCATCTCTTATTATAAAAAGCCCCGGCCAGAGCCGGAGTGCATCTCTTATTATAAAAAGCCCCGGCCAGAGCCGGAGTGCATCTCTTATTATCAAAAGCCCCGGCCAAAGCCGGAGTGCATCTCTTATTATCAAAAGCCCCGCCAGAGCCGGAGTGCATCTCTTATTATTAAAAGCTCCGCCCAGAGCGGAGTGCATCTCTTATATTTCAAACACTATCTAAATAACAAGATGTATGTGAGAACGAGAAAACTTTGCGCTTCGGTTTGAATTATTTCATCATGTATAGTGCTGTTAAGACATCCTCTGTTTTCAAACATGGTGTTCGTCTTCGTGGGATGTTTTGTGATTGGATGGATTTAAGACATTTTAAAAGTCCTCCTCTATAGTCGGAGAATAAGGAAAAGTCACGCATGGCACATCAAGACTTTTTCTAAAAATAATGATCCTGTTGAAAGTTGACATAATTAAAGAACTTAAGTGCCGGTATGGTTTTGCAAGTTTGAAGATATATTTTAAATTTTTTCACATTGAAATAGGAAACAAAGTGTATAAAATTAATTTTTTAAATAAAAACTTAAAATTATATTTTAAAATTTTCTAAATATACATAAGATTTTAAAAACATTTTAATTTTTTAAATATTTTTAAATAAAATAGTATTTACTTAAATTTTTATCATCATATTTTCATTATTTACTATAACCATCATCACTTTCATACATTTACTATCTTTTTTTTTTTTTTTTTGGTACAAACGGGTGATCACACCAGTGTAGGGTGAGTCAAACCCGAAATATCAGAATACAATATCTGGCCTAGAATAGTAGGGCAAGGGTCACCCCGCTGCCAGCTCCAAAAGCCAGAGTGATAAGCCACTCGGGCAGCAATCCAATCCGCAGCTCCATTGGCTTCCCTGTAGATATGCCGAATCTGGACACACGCTGCTCCTGGAAGAAGAGATCTGATATCACTGATCATGGGGATGGACAACCGATAGTCAGTGGAATTCTGACGGATCCAGCTAATAACTGTAGCAGAATCACCTTCAATAATAAGCCTTTGGACGCCCAGGGTCCGAAAGGCATAAGATATACCAGCCCATGCCGCATACAGTTCAGCATAGGGAACAGTAGAGTCAAGCAAACCAAATCCGCCAGCCGCAATCATCATTCCGTCCGACCCTCTGATCACAAAAGCTGAACCCGCGTGTCTACCGCGAACACTCCCATCAAAGTTGATTTTAATAAACCCTAGGGGTAGGGGCTCCCAAGAAACAAAGACCGTGCGCCGATGCGCTACCGAAGTAGCATGGGAGTCCCAGTGGCCAGGGCAAGCAGAATCCAGAGAACTCTGATGGAGAGTATACTCAGCAGCTGAGGAGACAGCGGACCTAATGACCCGAATAGAGGTAGGAGCCTCCTCAGTGAAAACAATATGGTTCCGGGATAACCAGATTTGGTACGCAATATAAACCCATCTCGGAACCATCTGATAGACACCATTCCACATAGCCTGTCTAATCAGCCGAAAGAAAGATAAACACTGGGAGTCCGCATCATGCTCCCAAGGACACATCCCCGAACGATGCCAGATCTGTCTTGCTCTACTGCATAAGAAGATAGCATGATCCACTGTTTCCTCCTCGAGGCCATACAACGGGCATATAGGCATGATGCTCAAACCTCTACGCGAGAGCAGGGAACAGGTCGGAAGAATACTCCAAGCGAGCTTCCATACGAAAAGACGCACTCTAGGGTGAATGGGAAGATGCCAGATCCAATCCAAATCCATCACTTGATGGGGCCGAGGCCGATAGATATCGACGAGGTCCCTCATAGAAGCCCGGGGCAAACAAGTTCTCCTCCAAACCCTAGAGTCATTAGTGTGGCCCGGAATGAGAGGAAGAGAAGTAACACGACGGTAGAGCTCGTCCCCGAAGAAGCACGATATCGATGAGGAAAGCCAGGCAGAATGATCATGAGAAATAAGATCAGAGACTCTCATTCCATTTGGGATATCAGTGGTAACAAAAGTAGGCCATCGAGAGAGAGGAAGGTCAGAAATCCAGGCGTCCTGAAGAACATCCACAGAGGAACCATCGCCAATAATCCAAGAAATGCCATCAAGAACAGCCGGAGCGTGACGACAAACCTCTTTCCAGAAGAAGGAGTGCCGGTGTGAGGGTTGAGGGGAAGCAGAGTGATTCCAGTCACCATATTTGGCATGCATGAAGGAGCTCCACAGACAATGCGGATCAAGCAAGAATCGCGAAGCATGCCTAGCAATAAGAGCTTCCCGCCTGGCCATAAGAGACTGGATCCCGAGCCCTCCCTCAGCAGTCGGCATGCAGACAATATCCCAAGCAAGAAGATGAACACCATGACCTTCCTGCATAGAGGCCCAAAGGAAGTCCCGAAAGCATCTCTCAATCTTCCGCAAACAAGTAAGAGGGATGGCCGCATTAGATAACAGATAGAGAGGAAGAGAAGACAGGACAGAGCGAATAAGAGTAATCCGAGCCATCATAGAGAGCCCAGTAACCTGCCACCCTTCAAGGCGATCGCGGACCCTCCTTTCCAGGATACAGAAATCAGAAATCCAAGGCCTTCTACCCGTGATGGGAATCCCAAGGTAAGACAGCTGATCAGCCTGAGTAGAAATCCCCATAGTTTGCAATATAGAACCTCTGATCATGGGAGGCGTCTTTGGGCTGAAGCAGATCAAGGACTTGTTGAGATTGATTCTCTGACCCGATGCCCGACAATAATCTTGCAGAATGGTCGCCAAAATGGAAGCATTACGGTTAGAAGCCTTCCATAGAAGAATACAGTCATCCACAAACATTAGGTGGGAAAGAGAGGCCCCAAAAGGACCAGCAGAATAGGGCTCCAAAGATGAGTCCATCTGAGCCTGAGAGAGAGCCCGGGACAGAGCATCAGCAGATAGAATAAAAAGGAAGGGGGAAAGAGGACATCCCTGCCTCAATCCAACCTCAGAATGGAAGTAATCAGTCTGCCCTCCATTGATAAGGAGAGAGAAAGACGGCCGATGGACACATGCCATAATCCAGGTGATAAAGAGATCATGAAAGCCAAACTCCTGGAGGGTGCATCGCAGAAAGTCCCAACTCAGTCTGTCATAAGCTCTTTCCATATCAAGCTTGACGGCCATAAGATGCTGCCGACTAGAGGCACGCTGCAGATCATGCATAAACTCCTGGGCTAAGAGAGCGTTATCAGTAATACTTCGGCCCCTGATAAAAGCACCCTGCTCCGGGGAGACAAGTCGAGGAATAACTGACACCATTCGAGAAACCAAAAGGCGAGCACAAACCTTATATAAGGTGGTGCAGAGGCTGATAGGCCAATAGTGCTGGGGAAGAAGCATCAGGACGCTTAGGCACCAGGGTGATAAGGGTCCGGTTCCAATCAGGAGGAATAGTGTGGAACTGAAAGACAAGATGAATAGCCTGAACCAACTCCGGACCCACAATATCCCAGTAGTGGCGGAAGAAGAAAGGAGGGAATCCGTCAGGCCCAGGGGCCTTATCAGCACCAAGATCCCATAAAGCACGATGAATCTCCTCCTTCGTGACTGCCCTGATAAGACAATCATTATCCGCCGTGGAGAGGCGATAGAGGGGCTGGACAGGGAAAACAGGGGAACCATCTCCTGAATGCTCAGACCATCTGGACTGAAAGAACTGAAAAAACTGATCCCTGATTGACTGAGCGTCTTCCTGAAGATTACCTTCTTCATCAATAACATGCCTGATGCGATTCATCGCACGGCGTTTCAAGGTGGACTGATGAAAAAATCTAGTTACGATCACCCTCCCTAATCCACTGAATTCTGGACCTTTGCCTCCAATAAGTCTCCTGCTGTAGCATAAGAGAGTGATGCAAAGCCAGGCAGGCCCTGAGAGAAGCAAGATCGGAATCCAGGAGGAAGCCCACCTGATCTTCCTTCAACTGCAAGGAAGAAATAGTAGATTCAACCTTCTCAACTTGCCTGACAATGTCCCCAACCTCTCTTCTATTCCAACTTGAGAGCCGGCGCCTGGCAATGATTAATCGTCGAGATAGTCGATAAGTAGCACTCCCTCGAACAGGTAAACGCCAGATCTGAGAGATAATGGTCTCGCTGAAGAATAAAAAGTCAGAACTTTTCAAATCTAAACTGCCGACTACGCTGCTGAGAATGATCAGTGGAGATGAGGATGGGGCAGTGATCGGACCCAATTCTGGGAAGATGAGTAACAGTGACAGAAGGAAAAAGCTGATGCCAAGAGAAAGAGACCATAGCCCTGTCCAGCCTTTCAGACACCCTAGCTGTACCCTGTCGATTGTTGCACCAGGTGTACTGTCCAGAGAACCCCAAATCTATCAGCTCAGTCGAAGAAATGAAGGATCTAAACTCAGGAACACCTGGAGAATCCACAAATTTTCTACCACCCCTTTTCTCCTTGGCCTCCAAAATGCAATTAAAGTCACCAGCAATAAGGGAGGGAAGACCCTGATCAAGAAGGGAGAGGATCTCATCCCAAAGCATTCGGCGCATACGAAAGTCAGTGCTAGCATAGATGCCCGATAGGAGCCAAGGAGCAGAGGATCCCTCAGATATAACCAGAGCAACTTGCTGACCGCAGCCATGGAAAGCGTCAACTCTGATGTTATCATGTCTCCAAAGCACCAGGATACCCCCAGAGAGACCAGCCGACTCAACCGCATAAGTAGACCATAATCTAGAAAACTGTCTCTGAATGCGAGCCAGACTATCCCCCGATAGGCGGGTCTCCAAAAGGACACATATGTCAAAAGCATGAAGCTGTAATAATCTTCCAAACGAGGATCGAAACGAGGGTTTAAGAGCACCTCGCACGTTCCAGATAAGAATCTTCATTCAGAACCTTTAGAGGAGGGGACTTCATCCATGTCCCCAGTCAACTCCTGATCTGTCGGATTACTGGAAGGAAGGGTACCCGAAAGCCCCTTAACAGCGAATCCCTCCATAACCTGGCTATCAGTATGAGATACTTCCATGATCACCTCTGGATCCCCCCTCTGAATGGCCTTCTTGATGAGGGAGACTGCCGAATCATGATCCAAGCCCCCAATGTGACTTGGCAAGGAGGGCCCTAAACAGATCTCCCGATCAGGCCCATCCTTAGGGCGGGACTTCTTGGCTCCTGGCCCATTAAGGCCAGTAGATCCCTGAAGGGAGTCTGCAGTAGCTTCAAATTTGAAGAGGTCCTGGGCCTTACCCTTTCCACGAAGGAGGGCTTTTCCTTTCCCTTCTGAAGATTTTGAAACCCCTCTATGCTGAATTGTCTCAATTGGCCTGGCCCTCTTGGACTGACCCATCTGTGCTCAACAATTTGCATTAAATTTCCTTGCTCAGCATCTTCAGATTGATCTGAAGTCAACTTAGCAAATGGATTGGAATTTAACACCTGCTTCTCAGTTTCAGAAAAAACCGGCACAGTAATGAGAGGAGACCGGCACGCTGAATGTTCCTGCACTGTAGCAATTCTTTGAGGCTCAATTCCCTGGATCCCAGAAGCTCTGCCTCCCGGTCGATGCGCCACCTTCTTGGGGAGAGACCAGCCATCCACCCGAGCAGAGGAAGAAGCTCCAGTATTTCCTCCCGGGGGGGAATGTCCAGCCGCTGGCTTCTGAGATGGAGGAGACTTCCTGTGTCTGAGAGCAACCATCCATGATCCGAAGCGAGGTTCGGAAGATGGCACAGAGGAAGACGAAGCACCCGACTCTGCCCCACAAACCCCATCGAAATGCAGGGCGCCACACGATCCACAAATGCCTTCCAAGTTCTCATAAGAGAACTGCTGCCAGAATGGGGATCTGTTGCCTCGAATCCTTGCTCCAGGCCGCAAGGGCTTGCTCAAATCTACGCGGACGCAAGCTCGCGCAAAACCTCCTCGACTCCGATCTCTGGTGGAAGCATCAACGAAGAGGAATTGCCCAGCGACCGAAAGGATCGAAGAGAGTACCTCATCCATCCAATACTCAATAGGGAGTTGAGGAAGACGAATCCACAGCAGAGCATTGTGGATCGAGCTCACAGCCGACACAAAATCTGGGTGCCACATTGCAACAGCCAGCGGCTGACCATTGGCAACCCAGGGTCTTCCAAGAACAGTCTCCACAGCACAGGGATCGGAGAATCTGAAGAGAAAATGCCGATTAGCCAGTGAAATTGATTTCATATCCCCTGCTATCCCCGCACGCTGGAATTCTCTAGTAATTGCCTCTGGAGGAATCCAGCGAGTGAGGCTTCGGACGATGATTGAGAAATTTCGCCATCTAGCTTCCTTTTCTTCCAGCGATTGCACTGGAACTTGGATTACATCCGGATAAAGCCGCTCCAGTTCCGCCACGACCACCGGGGAAGGAGAAGGAGCGACCCACTCAAAACGGCCCGAGATCCCGCGCCGCCACGCCGTGCCGCCACGGTTGGGACCATCCATCACTGACGGAGAGGAGGATTTGATATTCTCCATAACCAGAATCGAAGAGCAGGGAAGGCAGCACAGTAGCAAGGAGATCGAGGAAGAAAGACTTCCGAGCACGAATCTTAAAGCAGGAAACAGAACGTCGCCAGAGCACTCCCTCGCACGAACCTCAAAGCATAGTCGGCATTACTATCTTTACTAATACTTCAGCTATTATTACCACTACACCTTCATATTAATAGCCCACTATCATATCTTTATCATGTCCTTTATCTTGCACAGCTTCTTCTATACATCTCCATAGCCTTTCATCGCTATGACCACTATCCACCTTCAATATTATTACTATTGCTATCACCGTACCTTTATCAATGTCACTCTTCATAATGTTCCATCATCACTACCTATTTCTATCATGCTGATCACCCTCCATCACCATACTTTCATTATATTACCACTATAACTATACTGATTTTAACTTCGCCCACCCATCTCTGTCATCATACTTTCATCATTTACTATTATATTATCATCATATATATATATATATGCACACCATACATTATTATCGTCATTCATTTTAACCATTAAATCTTGACATTTTTTTAATTTTTATAAAAAATTGTAAAGTAAAGATAAAAACGGAAGAAGGAGCATCGATTAAGAAGCCATATATTTCCAAATGTCGCAATGCCAGTGATATGGATAATAAATAAAACAGTTAGAAAATAAAAGTTGGTCCCTAATCCTGAACGACCCCCAGTCCTGGGCGGTCCTCAGAGTCTGAGCGGCCCCCATTCCTGGGCGGTCCCCAGCCCTGGGCGGCCCTCAGAGTCTAGGCGGTCCCTAGAGTCTGGGCGGCCCCCATTCCTGGGCAGTCCCCAACCCTGGGCGGCCCCCAGAGTCTGGCGGTCCCCAGAGTCTGGGCGGCCCCCCATTCCTGGGCGGTCCCCAGCCCTGGGCGGCCCCCAGTCCTGGGCGGCCCCCAGTCTGGCGGCCCCTGGGCGGCCCCAGTCCTGGGCGGCCCCCAGAGTCTGGGCGGTCCCCATTCCTGGGGCCCCCAGAGTCTGGATGGCCCCAGTCCTGGGCGGTCCCCAGAGTCTGCCCCCACTCCTGGCGGCCCCCAATCCTGGGCGCCCCAGTCTGGGCGGCCCCCAGTCTGGGCGGCCCCCAGTCCTGGGGGCCCCCAGCCTGGACGGCCCCCAGAGTCTGGCGGCCCCCAGTCCTGGGCGCCCCCAGAGTCTGGGCGCCCCCTGGTCCTGGGCGGCCCCCAGCCTGAACGGCCCCCAGAGTCTGGGCGGCCCCCAGAGTTGGGCGGCCCCCAGTCCTGGGCGGCCCCAAATCGAGAATAATGTTCATGTCAGAACCCTAAACATGATAAACCGTCGTATTCAGAACAGAAATCGAGAAATGTTAAACATCATAACACTTTAAATGGTTCGAATAAGACAAGCACTGAAACACCGCCGTTTATCTAGAAAAGGAGACACTGAACTTCTATTTTAGAGCCAGATGCCTTTTCTCTGACTCTGACATCCCCACTAACCCTGACATTCCCTTGGGATGATGGTCATCATGAAAATCTTATCTTCATGAGCAAGTTTCTTAATACCCTTATTATTCATTATCACGGAATGACCACGTAGAAAAAATAAAAAATAAAATAAACAAATTAGGGGATAAGAAGGAGGAGGAGAAGGAAGAAGGGGACCTTTCTTCTTCCTGAAAGAGATCTCATAACAATAGAGAATCTGGTGATCCAGCATCAACAGATTGGCGCGCCAGGTAGGGGGATCATCGTCGGAGCAGTGAGATACCTTCTACGATTCCACGAACATGAGCTCCAGATCTCTGGAAGAAGATCCCACTGATTGGTCTGGGGGGCATCTTTCGCCTCCCAATCATGATTTCACAACTCTTGGCCCTTCTCAGCCGGTGAAATCGAACCCTCCGGCTCTTTCTTCACCACTGCCGACTCCGGCTATTCCTCAAGACCCACTACTGATCCTCACTCAGCAAGTCCAGACTCTCGTGGGGATGGTTCAACAGATGCAAGAACGGCACTCTCGAGGAGTCCCACAACGGCTCGAGCAGCCTCTATCGCCTAGGTCGGCTACTCCTGTTAGCCGACAATCAGCTCGAGGAAGATCTCCTCCGACAAAGCCTCTCCGCCCTTATTCCCAGGAAGGCGGCGCTCCCAAAGCTCCACGACGGCTCGCGCTCTTTGTCCCATTCCCCCAGCAGTCCGCCTGCCGGACGACGGGGGAAGGAACCTTATACAGAGCATCGCCGATGGCGCCATCGGGCTCCTTCCAGTTCTCCTGAACCAGCGGAGGAAGTAACCGATAGAATGGAAAAGCGTCTTGAAGAGCAAGATCGCCGGCTGGAAGAACTCAGTCAAAGAATCAATAATCAGCCGGGGTCGGATTATGACACCCGCCCCCCTCTCACTCGGCGGATTATGGAAGAGCCCATTCCAAGGAGGTTCCGATTTCCTCAACTAGACCCCTATGACGGCACCACTGATCCCCTAGATCATCTGGAAAGCTATAAAGCTATCATGCAGGTCCAAGGAGCAACGGACGCCCTCTTATGCATTGCCTTCCCGGCCACCCTCCGTAAGGCGGCCGTGTTTGGTATTCTCGTCTGCCCTCACGAAGTGTTGACTCTTTTCGACAATTGGAGAGATCTTTTCTGGCTCACTTCGACGCCTGTCGTAAAATTCCTCGAGTGGCAGACAGCTTATTCTCCGTGCAGCAGCAGGAAGGAGAATCTTTGAAAGATTTTATAACCCGTTTCAAAGTAGCGGCCCTAGAGGTTTATCATCTTGAAGACGCTGTGGCCACTTTGGCTCTAAAACGGGGGCTCCGACCCTCCCGTTTTACTTATTCTTTGGACAAAAGACCTCCTTCTTCTTATGCTGATCTCCTGAGCCGTGCGCAGAAGTACATCCGCGCCGACGAAGCTGATTCATCCAGGAGAGGTGCACAAGGGAGGGCTAGCAAAAGATCCGCTCGCCCAGAGTTGATCGGACCTCCTTCCAAGAAGCCTGAGCTCTTGCACCGACCGATTGACCGCCGCAAGAACCAGACTCCCAGAGAGGACCATCTTACACCTCTCTTGGCACCCCGGAGTCACATCCTCATGGAGATTGAAAACGAGCCTTATTTACGGCGTCCGCCCCCGTTGAAGAAGGGCACTGCCCGCGACAGAAGTCGCTATTGCCGTTTCCATAGGGATTATGGCCACGACACTGAAGAATGTCGGAACTTGAAGCAGGCCATCGAAGAGCTAATTCAGAGAGGATACCTTGGGCAATACATCCAGAAAAAAGAAGCTCCTCCCATACCAGCTTTGATGGGACCTCCTCCTGCTCAAGCTAGCATTGACAACACCCCAACAGAAAAGATGGTGGGCATGATTTCCCACGGAAAGGCCTCATCTTCCAAGAGACCAAGGGGAGTCGAAGGTTAGATGATGTAATCCCTCTGAGGGAAATATAGCGGGGAGTAATATTGTAAAAGATGATAGCGTCGTCGTTTCAATGACGATCGCTAGGCATCCTGTAAAAAGAATCTTAATAGACAGTGGGAGCTCCGCTAATGTGCTTACTTATGATGCATTTCTTCGGATGAGTTTATCTCTGGATTCTCTTCGGCCCGTAGCCGTCCCTCTAGTTGGTTTCACTGGAGACTCCATCCGAGTGGAGGGCGAGATTACTTTGCCAGCTACGGCAGGATCGCCGCCATGTCAAAGCACGGTTATGCTGGATTTTCTGGTAGTTCGGGTCCCCCTGGCTTACAACGCCATTCTTGGCCGTCCCGGCTTGAACATGTTAGATGCAGTTATATCTACCAAGCGCTTATTGGTGCAGTTCCCTACCAGGCAAGGAGTCGGTGTGATGCATGGAGAGGTAGACTCGGTCAGACCCTGCTATCATTTAGCCCCTAGTCCCCAAATGGCTATATTCCTCCGGTTACCGAGTCATTTGACCCCAGAGAAGTGAGCGGAGAGGAGAGCCAGCGGAGCTTCTGATATCTTACCCCCTGGGAGGTGATCCCACTAAGATCGTGCAGATCGGTGAGCTCCTCTTCCCTGAAGTCCGGGATCAACTCCTAGCCTTCTTATCAATGAATGCAGATGTCTTTGCCTGGAAAGTAACGGATATGGTCGGGATTCCTCCGGAGGTGATTACTCATCAACTTAATATTAACCCAAGCTGCCGCCCTGTTCGCCAGAAGAAAAGGAGTTTTGCTCCTGAGCGGCAGAAGGTCATTGACGAGGAGGTAGACAAATTGCTCATGGCCGGTCATATTCGAGAAGCACGATATCCTGATTGGCTAGCCAATGTGTTATGGTTCGGAAAGCCAGCGGAGGATGGAGAATATGCATCGACTACACAGATCTTAACAAAGCTTGTCCTAAGGACAGTTTTCCGTTGCCCCGGATCGACCAGTTAGTAGATTCAACTTCTGGTTATGAACTCCTTAGCTTTCATGGATGCCTTCTCAGGGTATAATCAGATAAAATTGGACCCCTCAGATGAAGAGCATACTTCTTTTATCACCGAGAAGGGCATTTATTGTTATAAAGTAATGCCCTTCGGGTTGAAGAACGCAGGAGCTACCTATCAGAGGCTGATGAACAAAGTTTTTAAAAACCAGCTCGGCCGCAACATGGAGGTATATGTAGATGATATGTTGACAAAAAGCACCTGTGCCACCGACCATGTCGCCGACCTGCAGGAAACTTTCCACAACCTCCGGCTCCATAGAATAAAGCTCAACCCGCGCAAATGTGCATTTGGAGTTACGGCAGGGAAATTCTTGGGTTTCTTAGTCACCCGGCGAGGGATTGAAGCAAACCCAGAGAAAATTCAAGCCATCCTCAATATGAGACGGCCTATGTGTAAGAAGGAGGTGCAACAACTCACCGGGAGGATAGCAGCGTTAAGCCGATTTCTGTCCAGATCAGCTGAGAGATGTTTACCTTTCTTCAAGGTCTTGCGTAAAGCAGATGGCTTCGAGTGGACAGATGACTGTCAACAAGCTTTTGAAGAACTTAAGGAGTTCTTGTCCACACCCCCTGTTATCCAAGCCGGAGGAAGGAGAGAAGCTCTTCCTTTATCTGGCGGCTTCTTCGGAAGCCGTTAGTTCCGTTCTGGTGCGTGTCGGCGACCATGCCATTCAACGACCTGTATATTATACCAGCAAGGTGCTTCATGGTGCAGAGGAGAGGTATTCCAAAACGGAGAAAGTCATTTTCGCTCTATTCGTTTCTGCTCGCGACTCAGACCCTACTTTCCAAGCCCATCCTATAGTCGTCCTCACTGATCAACCTCTCAGAGCTATTTTGTCACGGCCAGACACTTCTGGCCGGTTAGCCAAGTGGGCCATCAAACTAGGGGAGTTCGACTTATCATTTCAACCCAGAGCATCTTTGAAATCCCAGGTCTTGGCTGATTTTCTAGTAGAATGCACCTGGTCTGACAGCCTCAAGAAGAACTTCCCCGAATCCTTTCAGATAATGAGGGGGAGATCATGAAGCATGGGTCCTCCATGTGATGGAGCCTCTAACTCACAAGGTAGCGGAGCTGGACTCATTCTCGCTAGCCCGGAAGGCACGGTACTAGAATATGCTCTTCGTTTCCTCTTTGAAGCCACCAATAATCAAGCTGAATATGAGGCTTTGCTGACCGGAATCAAACTAGCACATGGGATGGGAATCAGAAGTCTCGAGTCTTCACTGACTCACAGCTTATTTCCGCCCAAGTATCAGGGGAGTATGAAGCTCGGGACCCTATCATGTTCAATATCTGAACAAGGTTAGACTATTAATTCCCTTATTGGATCACTTTCACCATTCAGTTATATACCCAGAGGTGAAAATGCTAGGGCCGACATGTTAGCCCGACTAGCTACCTCATGGATAGTGCTATGGGCAAGACCTATATTGAGTATCTGGAAACACCTAGCATCGAAGCTACTGAAGAAGCTTTGCCCATTATCCAAAAGAAACCTGGATGGAATCTTATATCCGGTATCTGAAAGACGGCGTTCTCCCAGTTGATCGTGAAGAAGCTAAGCTGCTTAAGCGGAGGGCTTCTAAATTTGTGCTACTAGAAGGCCAACTTTACAAAAATCCTTCTCTCAGCCCCTCCTCAAATGTGTTAGTTCGGTAGATGCGGATTATGTCCTTAGGGAAATTCATGAAGGCATCTGTGGGAATCATTCTGGAGGCCGATCTTTAGCACGCAAGGCTCTCCGACAAGGATACTACTGGCTCACCATGCAAGAGGATGCAACAGAATTAGTGAAAAGATGTGATTCATGCCAACGGTACGCCTACATTCAACGGCAACCATCTTCTCAGCTAAATTCTCTTTCTTGCCCCTGGCCCTTCGCTCAGTGGGGTATGGATATCCTCGGCCCTTTCCCCCTGCACAGGACAGCGCAAATTTCTACTAGTGGCCATTGATTATTTTACTAAATGGGTCGAAGCTGAAGCACTCGCCAAATTACTGAGGCCAAGGTCAAAACCTTTTTCTGGAAGCCATTATTTGTCGATACGGCATACCACACACCCTTATCACTGACAATGGCCGACAGTTTGACAACAACGCCTTTCGGACTTTCTGTACTGATCTCGGTATCGTGCAACGATTCACCTCCGTCGGCCATCCACAATCTAATGGAGAGGCTGAGGTTACAAATCGCATGATATTACGGGGACTAAGGACCAGATTGGATACGTCCAAAGGAAGGTGGGTAGAAGAGCTCCGAGTGTACTCTGGGCATACCATACAACACCCAGAACACCGACAGGAGAAACACCATTCAACCTGGTTTTTGGTTCCGAAGCTGTTATTCCCGTCGAAATTGGCTTACCAAGTAGCCGAGTGGAACATACAACGAAGCGGACAACCTCCCTAATTTAAGAGCCAATCTTGACCTCATTGATGAAGCAAGAGATCGGGCTCGAATTAAAATGGCGGCATACCAGCACAGGTAGCGAATTACAATACCCGCGTCCGCTCGAAGAGCTTCCGTCAGGGAGATTTAGTTCTAAGAAAGCTTCGGTATCCAAACCAACGGAAGGGGGCAAATTGTCTCCGAACTGGGAAGGGCCCTATCGGGTAAGAGAAGTTCTTCACCGTGGAGCATACCAGCTTGAAGACCTGAGTGGACAACTAATCCCCCGAACGTGGAATGCAGACAATCTCGGCCGTATTACCAGTAATGTAATGTATTTATCCAAATATTAAATGAGCCTACACATTTGAACACATATTTTTAAATAATTCTTAGGCGGCTCGACGGCCCTACGGTCCAAAGGACACCCCCAGGCCGGTATAACCTACCCCTGAGGAGGTTCAAGTCCGTGACTCAAGCGGCCTCGGACGAGGCGGCTCGACGGCCCTACAGTCCAAAGGACACCCCCAGGCCGGTATAACCTACCCCTGAGGAGGTTCAAGTCCGTGACTCAAGCGGCCTCGAAACGACGACAGGCGGCTCGACGGCCCTACAGTCCAAAGGACACCCCCAGGCCGGTAACCTACCCCTGAGGAGGTTCAAGTCCGTGACTCAAGCGGCCTCGACCACGACAGGCGGCTCGACGGCCCTACAGTCCAAAGGACACCCCCAGGCCGGTGTAACCTACCCCTGAGGAGGTTCAAGTCCGTGACTCAAGCGGCCTCGACCACGACAGGCGGCTCGACGGCCCTACGGTCCAAAGGACACCCCCAGGCCGGTATAACCTACCCCTGAGGAGGTTCAAGTCCGTGACTCAAGCGGCCTCGAAACGACGAGGCGGCTCGCGGCCCTAGTCCAAAGGACACCCCCAGGCCGGTATAACCTACCCCTGAGGAGGTTCAAGTCCTCAGCGGCCTCGACTTAGACGGCGAGTCACGCCCTAGGCAGATCTCGGTTAACGATTCTAAACACTAAGTGGCCCCACAATCCCAAAAGCTTCGTGCTCCTTGAACCCAGGATTAGCTCCCCTGCAGGGGCCCCTAAACTGCCTTATCAACATTCTAGGACTTACATCTTAATACACACCGAAAACGACCCAAGATTAGGACCAACTCGTGGACGGATTCCCTAATCCAAGTAGGAATCAAGGATTAAGCAGATGAAATATTAAGTAACACCAAATAAATAAAGTAACATCTGCTCATTTAAAGTTAATCTACTAGGAAACTTTATAAAGTCTCAGACATTCATTACAAAAAGAGGTCCTTTAAAAGGACCAAGCAAGGATAGAAAAACTAAAGCTAAAGTCAAAATAAATTTAGGCATCCTCAATCAATTCTTGAATGCTCCTTCTCTGTATTGGGATCGGAGCCGGCTCCTCAGTGAGGGGCATTTCTGCAGCAGAATCTTGGTCGCCGCCACCCTACCCGCCGTCTTCGACCTCCATATCAGGAATTTCTTCGTCATCCACAGGTCGAAAACGTTCAAGGTCCTTTAAGTTGAAGTGTCGGGCTAACATCCGTTTACACTTCTCAAAGCCTTGAACAAAGGCGTCTAGGGCGGCCTCCTGGAACTCCGATTCAAAATCCGGGGAGCCCTTGTACTCCTTGATAGCATCCCGGACTTTGGCTTCGGCTATGGCCACCTTTTCTTGAGCTTTGGCCTCGGCCACAGCTATCTTCTCCCGGGCCTCGGCCTCGACCGCAGCTATCTTTTCCGGGCCTCCGTCATCACTGTTGCAACTCTATCGAGAGCGTTCTTAGCTTTCTCGGCTAGAACCAATTTTTCTACAGCATCACGAGCCGTAGCTTCCGCGTTATCTGCTCGATTTTCCGTATGTTCTAGCCTAAGAGAAGTTTCTTTTAACCTCTCTTCCGTTGGCAACAACTTCGCCCGAACCTCAGACAGTTGGCATCTAAGCTCTGCAGCTCCATTTCCGCCTTTCTCCGCCAGGTCCGATAATCCTCCCGAATAACCCGAAGGTCATGTAGTGCTTTTGATTCTCGGGCCTTCGTCTCCACCAATTCTTTGTCTAAGCTCACACTTCCGAGACTTGGCCTTGTTTAAGTCTTCGCGCAGTACAAAAAGGCCATTAGACATCTGCAAAATACATTCAGTGAATGCCCGAATTCGATAATCAAAAGGGAAAAGGTCGAAACTTTACCTGAAGCGCAGCTGTGAACATGGTGTCAAATGCCTCTTCTTGTGTTACCTTCCTCATTTTATCTTGGAACCTGGGCAGGATCGCAAGTTTAAGAATTGTCTCCGACAAGCAACTTTGTACCCAGCACCCTGGTTAGCGGTTGAGAGATGGAGGTAGATTTCCTAAAGCATCTGAGGGAGCGGAGGCAGGAACGCCCACTTCCTTTGACGACGAAGGACCTGGCAAATCAATTCGACTGCTTCCGCACTCCCTACAGATCCCCCAGCGCCCTTAGCGGGGGATGGAATGACCTCCGGAAGCTCCCTCTCGACAGGATCTCCTATCGGAATCCCCGTGGAGGACTTTCTCTCTTCGCTATCTTCTATCAGGGTCGCTTCGGGAATAGCCGCCGGAGGCTGGGCCTGGCCATCCGATCCTGACTGACGGGGCTTTTTAGGTTCGTTCCCTGCCGCGCCATGCTCGCTCCTCTCCCTCTTTCGAAGGTTTGATACCAAAAAGTCCTGAGAAAACTTCATTGCTGCAATATAGTGAACATAGGGTTAGCTAAAAAAGACACCAAGTAGGTTAGCTAGGAATGCAAAGAAGGAAAAAGAGAGATGAATTCTTCGAGGCTCACCGGGCGCTGCAGCCAGCGACACCGGCACGAACGCAACCTCCCGGAGATTATCCTCCGATAGTAATTCTTTACTGGGGGGAATGATGGTAGAGATTAGAGTGTTGAAAAGCTCACGGTCTCTCTCGTCAACACTCGCATTCTGGTTAGAACTGGTATCCGGGATACCCCAACCTACACTCAACCCCTCCAGATGTGCATAGAAAAACCGAGATTTCCACCCTTTGATCTTAGAAGGGAGATTAAGCCTAAGAACCCTTTTAGGCCTCGATGCGAAACTCCACCACCCATCCCTGACTGGGTTTCGAATCCTATATAGTGTTCTAAATAAAGAAAGTCTAGCGGAAGCTCCATGAAAAGAACAAAGTACTAAGAAATGAAAATATAATACGATAGAATTAGGAGTGAGCTGTGCGGGATAAGGCGATATCGGTTCAATAAGTTTACAAAAAAAGGATGTAAAGGCAGTCGTAGACCACCCTTAAAAAACTCTTCATATAAAGCGACCTTACCTGGTCGCGCTAGAGTGACCCTATCCTCAGGAAGGGGAACGGAGAGCCGAATGTCATCAGGGATCCCGAACTGGGCCCTAAGGTTCCTAAGATCCTGAGAGGATATAACAGAGCAATGTCCGCCGGTCTAGCCAATTTAGAAACAATCACGGGAGGCCCTACCTCACGACTGGTAGACGAAGAGGAAATCCTAGGGGACTGAGATAACAACCTAGACACGGGCTGTATGGACCGAGCACGGGTTGGTCCCCACGGATGGCTACCCCTCCCAGAGCCTGTCGACGTGCTTGAAGAATCTCCTCTCGGGAGGGCTCAACCATGGGGCCCTTACCTTTCTATCTACGGAGGAATCCATAAAGAGAGAAAGGGAAATGAAGGAGTCGACTGACCTGGGCTTGAAGAGGTAAAAAACGCAGGAAGATACACGAAATCAAAGATTAAGGGAAAGGGATGGCTCCCCCCTTTTTTATATATATATCAGACGTGACGCCTCGAGCACCGCAAGGGACACGTGGTAGTCCATCAGTGGAGCCGGACAAGCGAAAAGACGCTATCCTCTTAGAGATAGGCGCCTCCCCTCCTTTTCCCCTTTTTCGAAATGTCACTTATCATGTACTGGACGTTTTGAAATTTGAATTTTTCCGCCCTTCTCCCTTGCACGTGCATGACACACCTGAATACAAGGAAGATGGGCGAGGGGGCATATGATATGGATAATAAATAAAACAGTTAGAAAATAAAAGTTGGTGGACCCCAGTCCTGGCGGTCCCCAGAGTCTGGGCGGCCCCCATCCTGGGCGGCCCCAGCCTGGGCGGCCCCCAGAGTCTAGGCGGTCCCAGAGTCTGGGCGGCCCCCCATTCCTGGGCGGCCCCCCTGGGCGGCCCCCAGTCTGGCGGTCCTCAGAGTCTGGGCGGCCCCCCATTCCTGGGCGGTCCCCAGCCCTGGGCGGCCCCCAGAGTCTAGGCGGTCCCCAGAGTCTGGGCGGCCCCCCATTCCTGGGCGGTCCCCAGCCCTGGGCGGCCCCAGAGTCTAGGCGGCCCCCAGTCCTGGGCGGTCCCCAGTCCTGGGTGGCCCCTGGAGTCGGCCCCCAGTCCTGGGCGGCCCCCAGAGTCTGGGCGGTCCCCATTCCTGGGTGGCCCCCAGAGTCTGGACGGCCCCAGTCCTGAGCGATCCCCAGAGTCTGGGCGGCCCCCATTCCTGGGCGGTCCCCAGCCCTGGGCGGCCCCCAATCCTGGGCCCCAGGATCTGGGCGGCCCCCAGTCCTGGGCGGCCCCCAGTGTCTGGGCGGCCCCCAGTCCTGGGGGACCCCCAGCCCTGGATGGCCCCAGGTCTGGCGGTCCCCAGAGTCTGGGCGGCCCCCCATTCCTGGGCGGTCCCCAGCCCTAGGCGGCCCCCAGAGTCTAGGCAGCCCCCAGTCCTGGGCGGTCCCCAGTCCTGGGCGGCCCCCGGAGTCGGGGCGGCCCCCAGAGTCTGGGCGGTCCCCATTCCTGGGCGGCCCCCAGAGTCTGGACGGCCCCCAGTCCTGGGCGGTCCCCAGAGTCTGGGCGGCCCCCATTCCTGGGCGGCCCCAGAGTCTGGACGACCCCCAGTCCTGGGCGGTCCCCAGAGTCTGGGCGGCCCCCATTCCTGGCGGTCCCCAGTCTGGGCGGCCCCCAATCCTGGGCGATCCCCCAGGATCTGGGCGGCCCCCAGAGTCTGAGCGGCCCCCAGTCCTGGGGACCCCCAGCCTGGACGGCCCCCAGAGTCGGACGGCCCCCAGTCCTGGGCGGCCCCCAGTCTGGGCGGCCCCTGTTCTGGGCGACCCCCAGCCCTGGACGGCCCCCAGAGTCTGGGCGGCCCCCAGTCCTGGGCGGTCCCAAGAGTCTGAGCGGCCCCCAAATCGAGAATAATGTTCATGTCAGAACCACTAAACATGATAAACCGTCGTATTCAGAACAAAATCGAGAAATGTTAAACATCATAACGCTTTAAATGGTTCGAATAAGACAAGCACTGAAACACCGCCGTTTATCTAGAAAAAGGAGACACTGAACTTCTATTTTAGAGTCAGATGTCTTTTCTCTGACTCTGACATCCCCACTAACCCTGACATTCCCTTGGGATGATCGTGGTCATCATGAAAATCCTTATCTTCGTGAGCAAGTTTCTTAATACCCTTATTATTCATTATCACGGAATGACCACGTAGCAAAAATAAAAGAATAAAATAAATAAATTAGGGGGATAAGAAGGGAGGAGGAGAAGGAAGAAGGGAACCTTTCTTCTTCCTGAAGAGATCTCATAATAATAGAGTAATTTGGTGATCCAGCATCAATAGCCAGGAGATTGGGTTACTCTGGATTAAAGAAGGAACTTCCTGATGGTTCAGGGGAAGCGTCATGAAAGGAACCGCTTAATGCGTTGTAGTTTCCACTGCCAAAGATACAAACCATACAAGTTAAACTCACTTTAGAAATCTAGTCTCGAACCGTTGAAGGCTTTTTCATCAGGATGGTCCGTGTTTAAGGAGGAATCATCTGGAACTGGACGTATTGTCGGGAAAGTTTGAAAGCACTTTGTTTTGATCGCCTTTTGTGGGACATGCTTATAAGATATAAAATTCAATTTTAATACTGCCCATTTGGCTAGATTCCCCGACAGTGCTGTTCTTATCATGATGTATTTAATGGGGTCCACCTTAGATGTGAGCATGGTTTGATGCGCCAGGAGATAATGCTTGAGCTTATTTATGATTGAAAATATAAGATAGTGTTTGATAAAAAATATTATTCATGAATAAGTGTATAGGATAAAGTTTATTTTTTGATTATCCCTAGGGATATTTTTTGGCTATCCTATTGATCATATCAAATGCAAAAAGGTAAATCCATAGGATAACTTTTTTTTTTACTCTTATTTAAAGGAATAATCAGCTATTCCTGCATTTTTATAGGAAATAAATTGAGAGGATATCCCATGGTTAATCATGATTAACAATGGATTATCCCTTTGGTTAACTTTATTCCCAACTATTCCCTTATAGTTATGGCTTTTGGGCCTGAATATTTCCTCTTAACCCTTATTTCAAACACTACCTAAGTATGAGGCACATCTTCTCGATAGGCGAGTATTTGCTCTTAATGAATCTAAGTTTTAACAAGGTGTTTACTCATCCAACGTGAAGGAAGTTCTTTCTAATTTTTTATATATATAATAAAATGCTATCTCTCAATAAGTATACATAGAGTTTATATTTTGCTCTTAAAAGATAACCTAGTCCTTAAAGGAATAAATTCAAAAAATAATTTATAGTTAAATATAAATTATTTTCTCTAATTAACTTTATTTTCAATTTTTTTGTAATTATAATTTTTTAAGTATAAAAAATATTTTTTAAATATTTTTTTATTTTCTATTTCAAACACAGCCAAACAAATCCAACCCAACACCTTGTTATTGCTACTAAAGACCGAAAGTCATTGCTACCAAGTGAACGAGTGAAGAGTTGGGAAGGTGAAAAACTACTACTTTCAAGTTCGATCTTTGAAAAATGAAAAGGGCCTCATCAATTCGCTACTTTTTTATGTTTTCTAGGCCGATGATATCGGGCCTCAAAGCTACTACCAAACTCCAGAATCTTTCACTCAAAAAATCCTCTCAAAGTAGGAATCAGAATGGCAATAAATAATAATAATAATAATAATCATATAGTAGGTACATGTACTGACGAAAGAATGGCTTCTGAGGCCAGACTCGAAAGAAGTTTAAACAGGCAATGAAGTCGAAATATAAAGCAGGCCTGCGAGTAGCGAGTGCCCTTCCCCCCTTTCTTTTTTTGGCTTGCCTTTTACTACGTATTGTCAGTCCTTTTGAGGGGAAAAAAAAGAGATAACAACAAGGTCTTATGAACAGTCAACATCTTAAGTTTAATAATCACAATCTACTGCTCAAACAAAGGCTGAATCCTCTCACTTCACACCAATTGAAAGAAAGCTGAAACCTTCATATAAATCAGTTGAACTTCGATGGAACACACAATTCAGCCATGGTACAGGAGCTACCAAAGTGAAAAAACTTTAAGAGTGGGCAGCAAGCCCTGCTCTTCCAAAGTGAAGATTTGAAAAATCATCTCATTTCTCATCCAAGCCAAACAACCCGAGGCCCTCCTTCTGCTTAAGTTGAAGTTTCTAATTTATTATTATTTTTAGTTGGTGCATTGCTAGGATGCACCACGTAAGGAGAGCTATGGGCTTCATCTAAGATCACCTTTTTGAGTTCAAGTTCATTGGGAAACACATAGCCTACTACCAAATCTGAGAGAGTCCCAGTAGCATGGATTTGGAACGCTTTATGCAAGCCCGATTCCGTAGCTTCTTTGAATTTCGAAATTTCTGCATCCTTTGCTTGAAATGCCTTGATTTTCTTAATCAAGATAGGTTGCACTTGAAAAGATGCAAGCCAAATATGAGACTGGTACCATACTTTAATTTTTCAATCTTTCTATATCTTTGAGGAGGTGAACTTGGGATACAATCAAAGTCGCTAAATCACACAAGGACTTCTTGTTTAAGGTATTGGAACATATTTGGGCAAACCACTAAAACTGTTGATATTTAACCTCTTGAAGTGGCGAGCTTCAGCATCTGCTAGTCAATGTACCTTGGTGAAGCCTGCATTATGTTCTATATCAGTCCCTATCCTAGCACACAGTGTTGTTCGTACCTCTTTTATTCATTTGTTGGATTGTACCATCTGTTGCTTCATCTGAGGCCATGATGATCACTAGCATGCCTTGCATACCTTGAGTTGGATTAAGTTTTGTAAATCTTGTGAACAAGAAGGGGCTCTCTTATGCAAGATGGTTGGTTGGATGACTTTGAAGCCATATAGCCTCTTCTTTAATTCTATTTGCTAAATATAATTTCTCAAGGAATTGGCATTCATATGGAATAGGTAGGAGCTCATTTGTTATTTGGCAAGAATCGATCGGAGTACCAGGATATATATGTCTCTAATCAATCATGGGTTTATTAGAGATGGGGGCTCTATAAGCACTGCATTTCAACCCTAGTTGGATCCGACTCCTCTTAACTGATCAACTTTTACATACAATTATCTTGACATCCATATGTTTCCTTATATTTCTTTTATTCTCAATGAGGCAGGTGGATGGAATGTCAATACTCTTCAGCAACTTTTTTCATAGGAGGTTCTATGTAGGATTTTAAATGTTCCTATTGGTGGCCTTAGTCAAGTGGATATGTTGACTTGGGATTCTCATTTAAACCTATAATCATAGATTTTTAGAATTTGAAAGAGGAAGGCTCAATCTAGAGCTCTTCATTTCGTCTGAAAACTATTCGAAGAGGAACTTCCCATTGCTAGTTGGATTTCTAGCTGAATAACCTCAAATGATTCTGTATGCAGTATGTGCTATTTGGAGATAGAGATAGAGGATCACTTGTTCTTTAATTGCCCATCGTCAATGCTGAGTTGGGATCAAATTCATTTGCGCTACCTTCACCAAGTGCATTTTACCCGATTGGCTTTAGAATTTATTTTGTCTAGTCCAGTTGATTTGAGAATGAGTTTTGCTTGGTCCTTTCTTATTTCTCTTATGGCTGATTTGGAAGGCTCTCTTTTTCCACAAGAAGTTTTCAATCCTAATGTGATTCTTAGGTCTGCCTTTATCCAAGCTTAGAATTCTTCTTGATCCATATTAAATCTTTCAATATTTTTGATCTCTAGAGTTATTCTTCATGTTCTTTTGTGGATTTTTCTCAAACTATTTTGGTCTCTTGGCAACTCCTTCCATCAGGTATGCTGAAAATAAATTTTGGTGGCCATGTTAGAAGACATAGTTTTGGTGCTGAATTTCTAATCAGGGATTCTTATGAGAGACTTCTGCTGGCTAGTTCAATCCCACTTTAATTAACTCTAGCTCTTCAATTCCAAGTGCTGAGCTAATGGCAACCTAGCGGGGAGTGCATAAAGCTCTAACTAAGTTCCTTGCTTCTAGCTAGTTATTTTTCAGAGGGAGATTTATCCATGGCTATCAGTTGGTTATAAGGATTGGATTCTACTTGTCTCCACCCCTTATTGAGGAGTCTCCGTTCTACTTTATTTTTCTCAAATCCTTCTCGTCAGTATGTGCCATGTGAAAGTAATCTAGTAGCAAATTATTTGGCCAGCGTGGCGCATACTCTTTAAAAATCTTGAATCTGGGTAGATAATTTTCTACCTCAGTTGATTTTGCTGGTGGAAGCCAATTCTCATGACACTGATTTTCTGAGATAGTGATGGATTCTTGGTCGATCCTTTATCACAAGAAAAAGGAACAATTTTGTTTCACTATTTCATGGAATAGACTTGTGATAGAATTCAAACCATCACAAAATCTAACATACATTAGGCTATGTAGATATGAAATAAGTGAAGAATAATCTCTGATGTGGCTGATCCAGCGCCGTTAGAATAAATGGTAACAACAGCTAACGGAGGTCCTCCCCTAACCCCGGAACCTCCTCTTTATCCGACATCAGCGTTGGTTTCGCCAAGCGTTCGCCTGAAGGACTCCGTCTCTACGGGGTCATTCAACCCTTAGCTCTGCCGAACATCCAGTAAGACCTCGAACATCTCAACCCCGAGACCCCCTCCGGTCTCGGGGTGAGGTCCCTGCATCTCAACCCCGAGACCCCCCTCCGGTCTCGGGGTGCACAAGCATTATCTCACCCCCGAGACCCCCTCCGGTCTCGGGGTGAGGTCCCTGCATCTTAACCACGAGACCCCTTCCGGTCTCGGGGTGCACAAGCATCATCTCACCCCCGAAACCCCCTTCGGTCTTGGGGTGAGGTCACTGCATCTCAACCTCGAGATCCCCTCCGGTCTCGGAGTGCACAAGCATCATCTCACCCCGAGACCCCCTCCGGTCTCAGGATGAGATCCCTGCATCTCAACCCCAAGACCCTCCTCCGGTCTCGGGGTGCACAAGCATTACCTCACCCCCGAGACCTCCTCCGATCTCGGGATGAGGTCCCTGCATCTCAACCTCGAGACCCCCTCCGGTCTCGGGTGCACAAGCATCACCTCACCCCCGATATCCCCTCCGATCTCGGGGTGAGGTCCCTGCATCTCAACCTCGAGACCCCCTCCGGTCTCGGGATGAGGTTCCTGCATCTCAACCTCGAGACCCCCTCCAGTCTCGGGGTGAGGTCCCTGCATCTCAACCCCGAGACCCCCTCCGGTCTCGGGGTGCACAAGCATCATCTCACCCCCGAGACCTCCTCCGGTCTCGGGGTGAGGCCACTGCATCTCAACCCCAAGACCCCCACTACAAGAGATTTTAATATTGCGACGCCTAAATGCGTCGCAATTGCGTCGCTAAACATGATATTGCGACGCAATAGCGACACAACGAGGGCGTCGCTCAACTGTCCGTCGCAATACCCTTTTGTCGCAATTGCGTCGCAATATTGCGACTCTCTGCGACGCTCTTGCGACGCCACATTGCGTCGCAATATTGCGACGCATGCAAATGCGTCGCTAAATTTAAAAATAAATTTAGTTAGAAAAAAATTATTATTAAATATTGCGACGCATTAAATTGTGTTGCAATATTTAAAATTAATTTTTTTTAAAAAATTATTATTAAATATTGCGACGCACTAATTTGCGTCGCAATATTTAAAATTAATTTTTAAAACAAAAATTTATTATTAAATATTGCGACGCACTAAATTGGGTCGCAAAATTGTGACTCATCCAGATGCGTCGTATTTAATAATAATAATTTTGGTATAATAGCGATGTAATTTGAGTCGCTAATGCGTCGCAAATAAAAATTATTTTAAAATATTGTGACGCAAGATAATTGCATCGCAATATTTTAAAATAATTTTTAAGATAAAATAGCAACTCAATTATAGTCGCTAATGCGTCACTATTAAATTTATTTTTAAATTATTGCGATGCCAGGTCATTGCATCGCAATATTTAATAATAATATTTTAAAAATATTAGCGATCCAATATCAGTCGCTAATGCATCGCAAATTTTGTTTTTAAAAATATTTAAATGATTAAAAATTAAAATGGTTAATTCAATTTCGCTAAATCTAAATATTGATACAAACATTTTTCACTCAATCCAAATAATAATATATTTCAAAAATAATTTATATATTAAAATTTTGAAGTTTTGAAGTTTTTACAACATAAAAAAGAAAAAAAATACATCAAGAATCTGAACGATCATGTGGAGGCTGTGGAGGCTGAAGACTCTGCGACAAGCGGCTAACCATATCCCGCAAATAATGCATCTCATCTCGCATGTCTGCAACCTCCTGATCCCGGCCTCGCATAAGATCCTCAAAATCCTGCTCGACCTCCTAACGAATCTCCTCTGCAATAGATCTGCGAAGCTCCTGTAAACGCTCGGGAGGAAGATCAGCAGGAACTCGCAAGCTGAAGGCCTGATGGGGAAAAATGTAGAAGCTCTAGTGCCCATACCAGAGACCCTGCGGTCTCGTGGCTGGGCACCAACAGCCTCCAAAAACACACGTCGACTCTCCTCTGCTGAGAGTTCGACGGGCGTCTCCCCATCAGTAGAGTCGACCTGCGATGCCTGGGAGCGAAGCTCCTCGACTCGTGTCTTGAAATTATGAAATCAACAATAAATGAGTTAATAAATTTCTTGAAATAAAATTTTAGAAATTAAACAGATACTACATAAATCTAATTTCTTACCGCAACCTCCCGTGATCGCGTGTCGACCCAGGAGCCGTCCCTCCTGTGTGTGTCGCCCTGATAGACGAAACTCACCAGGATCTCCGCCCTCCTGCTCAGTCTATAACAATAAAAAAATGATATTAATATAAATATTTGTAAATAACTAAAATAGTAATTAAAATATTTATGTTTTCTTACCATACGCCGTCTGTGCTCCTGAATCGAAATGGAGCCCGAAGTAGACGGGAGAGACCCGTGCCAGGACCGCCCTTCTCAGATCGGCGGTTCGTGCTGGCTGATGCGGACCTCCTGCGCCAGCCATCGGACTCCCAGGCCTGCTGCCACTCATGCCAAATACCCTCTGGCATGTGCGTAGGACGCTGACCCGATGACCTCCAATGATGAAGCATGTCGGAGTATCGGCGTCGCGTCAGAGCCTCCCATGCTGCCCTAATGGCATCATGGGTGGTAGGATCCCACGTAAACTTTTTCTGCATTAAAATAAACAGTTAGTTTCTGAATTTATTAACTTTAAAGAATTATATATCACTGATAAATTGTATTTAATAAGTTTACCTGAAACTCAGAAAAATAAAACTCCCTCGTGGCTGGCGATACGTGGCGCCAATCGTAGCCACTGGGATCTGCACGCCTCTGAAAAACGGCGCTGATGTGGCTGGAGACATGATGCTGCTCAATGAATCTGTTAAAAAATGCAAGTTTATAAGTAAATGACTTAAAAACATAATAAAATATTTTTAATTAGTATATACTTACATCCCCTGAGCATCAAGTCTAAGTACAGTGCGGCCGCCGATAGTGGAAGACCTCTCGGAGGTCTGTGCCGATCGGCTGGATGGTAATACTGGTGCAGAGATCGAAGGCTGCGCCTCTGCTGGAGATCCATGTAATCACTAACTTGTTATTCTTAACTTCTTGTGAATTATACATGTAATCACTAACTTTTTTAAGATTATTACGTCAAATACAAATGTTTTCGAATACTAAAATGTAAATCATTGAAACTGCTAATTTATTGCTGGAAATTAAATAATATTACAACAAACATTTTATTAATATTCAAACTGTAATGCATCATTCAGTTTGCAGCAGAATATAAATAATCAAGACATAACAATTGTAAATGAGTATAAATGCATAAATACTATTATCATAAACATTCTGCTTAAATTAATTATTACATAAATATTATGTAAATTAAATATAATACAAGACTTCCTATCTAGCATTACAAATATTATTGAATAATCAAGACATAACAAACAGTCTATCCCCCCTCCCCCTGTTTAGGAAATTTATTCTTTTTTTTTTTTTGTCACAGTGGCCTGGCCACCGCTGCCGTGGCCGAACAAGAAAAGAAAGGGGGGGGGTTTCCCCTCCCCCCTGTTAAGGAAATTTTTTTTTTTGTCATAGTGGCCTGGCCAACGCTGCCGTGGCCGGACAAGAAAAGAAAGGGGGGGGGTTCCCCCCTCTCCCCCTGTTAAGGGAATTTTTTTTTTTTTTTTTCATCACAGTGGCTTGGCCACCGTGGCCAGGCCACTGCCGGCCACGGCAGCGGCCGTGGCTGGACAAGAAAAGAAGGGGGGGGGGGGCGGGGGGGTTTCCCCCCTCCCCCCTGTTAAGGATTTTTTTTTTTTTTGTCACAGTGGCCTGGCCACCATGGCCAGGCCACTGCCGGCCACGGCAGCGGCCGTGGCCGCCTTGTCCGGCCGCGGCCACGGCCGTGGCCGGACAAGAAAAAACAAGGGGGGGGGTTTCCTCCCCTCCCCCTGTTAAAAACTTTTTTTTTTTTTTTTGTGATTACAGTGGCCTGGCCACCGTGGCCTGGCCACTGCCGGCCACGGCAGCGGCCGTGGCCGGACAAGAAAAAACAAGGGGGGGGGGATTTCCTCCCCTCCCCCTGTTAAAAAAAAAAAATTTTTTTTTTTGTGATTATAGTGGCCTGGCCACCGTGGCCAGGCCACTGCCGGCCACGGCAGCGGCCGTGGCCGGAGAAGACGGCCACGGCAGCGGCCGTGGCCGGAGAAGACGGCCACGGCAGCGGCCGTGGCCGGACAAGATAAAACAAGGGGGGGTTTCCTCCCTCCCCCTTGTTAAAAAAAAAATTTTTTTTTTGTGATTACAGTGGCCTGGCCACCGTGGCCAGGCCACTGCCGGCCACGGCAGCGACCGTGGCCGGAGAAGACGGCAACGGCAGCGGCCGTGGCTGCCTTGTCCGGCCGGCCACGGCCGTGGCCGGACAAGAAAAAACAAGGGGGTGGGGTTTCCTCCCCTCCCCCCTATTAAAAAAATTTTTTTTTCTTTTTTGTGATTACAGTGGCCTGGCCACCGTGGCCAGGCCACTGCCGGCCACGGCAGCGGCCGTGGCCGGAGAAGACGGCCACAGCAGCGGCCGTGGCCGCCTTGTCCGGCCGCGGCCACGGCCGTGGCCGGACAAGAAAAAACAAGGGGGGGGGGTTTCCTCCCTCCCACCTGTTAAAAAAAAAAAATTTTTTTTTGGTGATTACAGTGGCCTGGCCACCGTGGCCGGAGAAGACGGCCACGGCCCTGCCGTGGCCGGAGAAGACAGCCACGGCAGCGGCCGTGCCGTAGGGAAATAAAAAAAAAATAAATAATTTTTTTTTTTGGGGCTAACCTTGGTTGAGATGAGATCGCCGGGTAGCCGGAGGATGGGGATGCGCCGGAGTATCGAGCGAGGATCACGGCGGCGGCTAGGTCAAGACGGGAAGGAGGAAAGGAGAAAGGGCCCGGCTTAAATATAGGTAATTAGCGACGCCAAAATTGCGTCGCAATTTTTTCGCAAATTTTTTTTTTTTTTGTCTTAGCGACGCACTAGGGCGTCGCTAATCCATCATTAATACATATTTATAATAATTTTCTGAAAACATAGCGACGCCAATAAATGCGATCGATCCAAGCCCTGATTCCGATCGGCGACGACCGATCGCGGACCGCGGCAATCGGTCCGATCGGCAAAGATTCGACGGTTGCGATCGATCCAAGCCCTGATCCCGATCGGCCACGACCTATCTTGGACAGTTGCAATCCGTCCGAGATCGGCGACGATCCGACGGTTGCGATCGATCCAAGCCCTGATCCCGATCGGTCGTCGCTGATCTCGGACCGTGGCGATCCGTCCGAGATCGGCGCGATCCGACGGTTGCGATCGATCCAAGCCCTGATCCCGATCGGCGATGACCGATCACGGACCGCGGCAATCGGTCCAATCGGCAAAGATCCGACGGTTGCGATCGATCCAAGCCATGATCCCGATCGGCCACGACCTATCTCGGACAGTTGCAATCCGTCCGAGATCGGCGACGATCCGACGGTTGCGATCAATCCAAGCCCTGATCCCGATCGGCCACGACCGATCTCGGACCATGGCGATCCGTCCGATCGGCGATGATCCGAGGGTTGCAAACGATCCAAGCCCTGATTTCGATCGGTGACGACCGATCGCAGACCACGGCAATCGGTCCGATCTGCAAAGATCCGACGGTTGCGATCGATCCAAGCCCTGATCCCGATCGGCCACGACCTATCTCGGACAGTTGCAATCCATCCGAGATCGGCGATGATCCGATGGTTGCGATCGATCCAAGCCATGATCCCGATCGGCCATGACCGATCTCGGACCGTGGCGATCCATCCGAGATCGGCGACGATCCAACGGATGCGATCGATCCAAGCCCTGATCCCGATCGGCGATGACCGATCGCGGACCGCGGCAATCGGTCCGATCGGTCATGATCCGACGGTTGCGATCGATCCAAGCCTTGATCCCGATCGGCCACGACCGATCTCGGACCATGGCGATCCGTCCGAGATCGGCGACAATCCAACGGTTGCGATCGATCCAAGCCCTGATCCCGATCGGCCACGACCGATCTCGAAACGTGGCGATCGGTCCGATCGGCGACGATCCGAGGGTTGCGATCGATCCAAGCCCTTATTCTGATCGGTCACGATCGATTTTTGGACCGATCGCTATTTAACATAATTAATTTTTTAAATATATAACGACGCAAAGGGTTGCATGGTATTTTTTTAATATGATAATTATAATAAAAATTAACTTTAATTCTAATAATTACGATGCAACAAGTACGTCACTATATTAAAACATAATTTTCTAATTAATATTTGGCTTATTACATTGCTAATGCGTCGCTATTTAACATAATTAATTTTTTAAAAATATTGCAACTCACTGTGTTACGTCGTCATTATTTTTTTCATATTTATTTTATAAAATTTAATTTTATTTAAAATAATTGTGATGCAGTTATTGCGTCGCTAAATTAAAAAATTTTAATTTATTTTCTGGTTTATTGCGTCGCTAATGCGTCGCTATTTAAAATATTTATTTTTTTCCAAAATATTGCGACGCACTGGGTGGCTCGCAATCTTTTTAAAATATTAATACTAAAAAATATAATTCCATTTAAATTATTTGCGACGCAATTGTTTCGTCGCTAAATTAAAAATAATTTTTCTATTTTTCTAGTTTATTGCATCGCTAAGGCGTTGCTATTTAAAATATTTAATTCTTTTCAAAATATTACGACGCACTGGTTGGCGTCACAATATTTTTTAAAATATTAATACTATAAAAATATAATTCCATTTAAATTATTTGTGATGCAATTGTTGCGTCGCTAAATTAAAAATAATTTTTCTATTTTCAATTTTATTGCGTCGCTAAGGCGTCGCTATTTAAAATATTTAATTCTTTTCAAACATTGCAATGCACTGTTATGCGTCGCAATATTTTGTAAACTATTATACTTTAAATAATATAATTTCATTTAAATTATTTGCGATGCATTTGTTGCGTCGCTAAATTAAAAATAATTTTCTTATTTTCTAGTTTATTGCGTCGCTAATGCGTCGCTATTTAATATATTTAATTTTTTAAAAACATTGCGACGCACTGTTGCATCGCAATATTTTTTTCGATAATTAGATTTTATAAAATTTAATTTCATTTCAATTATTTGCGACACAATTGGTGCATCGCTAAATTAAAAATAATTTTTTTAATTATCTATTTTATTGCGTCGCTAATGCGTCACTATTTAAATATTTAATTCTGTAAAAACATTGCGACGCAAATATTGCGTCGCAATATTTTTATTGATATTTATATTTCATAAAAAATTAATTTAAAAATATTGCGATGCAATATTTGCATCGCAATATTAAAAATTAATTCTTTTTTAATTTTTGGTTAATGAGTCGCTAATGAGTCGCTAATGCGTCGCAATATTTTGTTGTCACAAAGGCGTCGCAAAGTGTCGCAATTTAGCGACGTAATTATGCGTCGCTAAATTGGCGTCGCTATTTCAGTATTTTCTTGTAGTGCCCCCTCCGGTCTTGGGGTGCACAAACGTCATCTCACCCCCGAGACCCCCTCCAATCTCGGGGTGCAGGAGCAACGTTCAGTACGTGAACCGGCCTTCAAACCAAACGACAACTTTGGGCCACCTGACGCACCCACGTGACCCGCCATGCCCGTGGCTGCTTGCGGCCATACCTCATAATGGCGTATGGTGCATTGCATGTGTCACTGTGCATGACCATGCCCCGTTACGGAGTATGATTCACTACCACTTGCAACTGTGCTCGGTCAAAGCACGCGCCCACATTGTAAGTAAGATCCTTGATCTCTGGTTTTCTAGTTTTCTTCCTACTAGCTAAAACCCTAACTGTTTTAGCTCCCTTCTGCTGAGCAGTTCTCGTCTGATCCCAAGTGACTACTTGAGCGTCGGAGGGTCCCACCGAAGCATCCGGTCTCCGGCGACTTTTCTTGCAGGGGTCCAGAGAGAAAGACGTCCGTCTTCCCCGATGCTTGAAGAAGGTGACTTGGCTCATCAAATCTCTATTTCCTATTTTATAATACCAAGTGTCTCTTGGATTGGCAAAATAAAATTATTCTATCCCTAGTTTAAGAGAACATTCCTCCTACTTGCATCATAAGCCAATTTTGGGGAGGGATGAAATAGGCTTATTCCTTCCCATGGTATATCCTGATTATCATATTATTCTATCCACTTTTTTAAAAAAATCTAAAGAATAGAAAGCAATCTGATCTTCATAATAAAATCCAAAACATCATACATATATTCTATCTTCTTTCTTTATCTTTGTTATTATTTATCCAACCAAATGCACGGAATAAATTCTTTCTACTAAATATTTTTTTCTTATACTCTTTGAATCTCTTTTATAACTTATATTTGTTTAATTCTCTTTAAATTTATTCTCAAATCAAATGCAGCTCTAAATGCACTTTACTTCCCATCAAAAGGCATAAATCCAATGATATCCATCAAAATTTTGCAACCAAGCATCACATAAAAATTATATATTTTCAATTGAATATATCAACATATATAAGCTTTTCAATCAAGTATTTTTAACGACCATCAACAATGACTTGATGAACCACATAACTGATAGTTATCTCAATACGACTTTGAGATGTATGCGGAAGCGAGATAATGATCAAATCACATATCTTAGCGAAAATAAGATAATGATCAAATCACATATCTTAAAAATTGAGTTAGCGATCTATACCCGTATTAATTTAATAACAAGAACAATAAGGAGATTAAGAATTTACCTTTCGTTCTTCACCATCACTACCTTGGAATCATCAAATCCTTTTGATCACCACGGTTCTTTCCAAACATCTAGATTATGATGAATACGAACGAGTGGCGTTCCTTTTGATTTGGGTTGAGATTACACAAGAGTTTAATTCACTTTTTATTCTCAACTCATGAGATAAAGTGAAGTTGAAGGAGGAACTCTCTGTGGTTGATCATCGTTGTCCGATGTTCTTCTCTATCTCTCGTGAATCTTATATTCTCAGAGAATAACAACTATCAACCTCTTTTATTAATTAATCAATTAATTAATATTTAAAGATCACTTACTCTTGGAATTACTTTAACGTATATCAATCCAACAATCAATTGTTGGTTAGATATATTTATCATGGGACGTTACGCGAGAGAGAAAGGCTCTCTCACGATCCCATATTTATTTCTCCAACAACTAAATAATTTTAAAAGACTTTTCTCGTGGAATATGCCTACGATGTGTTCCCTAGCACATCGTATAATAAAAATTAATCCAATTAATTTTTATATAAAATAATTTAGAATTCTCAATTCCAAATTAATAACTCAACCCAACATATCATAAAGTTCACATAATTTAATGGAGCCATCCAGAGGAACTATGGACATTATAATTCTAAGCTCCAATAATTTTGACATTCAATTAACACCTTAATTAAAATATCAAAATTATTAATTCCAAATTACTCCACTAAAAATTTGAACTGCACTCTTAAAATTATAAAATTAATTATATTCAAAAGGATTTGAATCGTCCATTGATATAGTCACTATGTATAAATCAATCCTCCATAAAATGATTAAAGATAGGCATTTTTCGTTAACCTCTTTAATACATCTTTATCCATAAGTACCATTGATTCTATAATAAATAATATATTTATGATCCAATCATAAATTGAGCGCTCTTATTATTCAAGTCCCGAATCAACACTTATGGGAACCGTCCATCTGACTTCTTTATGAAGGAATGGATTTCATCTTGTATATTAATATTTTTGGCTACTTATGTATTATATTTCCAATATACCAAGAATTTGACACTATATTTGTGTGTCATTACCCGGTAAGTCAAAAAATATAATACAATAAATAGAGTCTATTGATTACTCAGAATTAAGATCGATTCATATATGACCATCATTGATTAATTTTGAATTCTCTATTTTAACAACAGAATTTATTAGAGATTCATAATTAATTGTGTTCCAGTCCTCTATAATCAAATTATATAAAGCGCTTTCATTCCGATAATCTCATAATCAACAATCCGAATAAGATCATTTTATTCAGAATGTAATGAACCGTGCTAGTAATTTTAAATTAAAGATTACGTTTGCAACTTTAATTTATAATTATGGATAAATTTAATTATTTTACTTTAAATATTATCCTCTGTATATAACACTTATATACAATATTTAAAGTCACATTTAAATAATCCAGGGATTTTTGATATTTATAAAGCATCATAACTTGCATGCAAGTATAATATTAAAAAGTTTCTTAAATATTCAGCAAAATAATAAATGTCATTTGTTTATGGGCACATATCCTAACAATCTCCCACTTGCCCTAAAGCAAATGCGACATGTCTCTAAGTCCCATCCCATCAAGATGTAGCTCAAAACCTCGAGCCGGTAATGTCTTAGTAAACGGATCAGCTATATCGATCTATGATCTTCTCAACTGAAATGTCTCCTCTACTGACAATCTCTCTCACAAGGTGAAATTTTCTCTCTATATGCTTTCCTCTATGGTGGTTTCTGAGTTCCTTGGCATTGGCTACTGCGCCACTGTTGTCACAGTAGAGTCTAACTGGTTCATGCATATCTGGAACAACTTCTAGATCTTTCAAGAATTCCCAAAGCCAGACTGCCTCCTTAGCTACTTCACAAGCCGCTACATATTCAGCCTCCATGGTTAAGTTAGCAATGCAGGTTTGCTTGACGCTTCTCCATATAATGGCTCCTCCTTCCAAGGTGAACACCGCTCCAGAAGTAGACTTCCTAGAGTCTCTATCTGATTGAAAATCAGAATCTGTATATTCAACAGGAATCAAATCCCTACTGGAATATACCAGCATATAGTTTTTCGTACGCCTCAGATATTTCAAATATGCTTGACTGCAACCCAGTGATCCAATCCTGGGTTTGACTGGTATCGGCTAACCACTCCCTACTGCAAAGCAGATGTCGAGTCTTGTACACAACATTGCATACATCAAACTACCAACTGCCGAAGCATAGGGAATCCATCTCATATCTTCCTTCTCTTGCGATGTTTTAGGATACTGCTCTTTAGAAAGATGAACTCCATGTCGAGTAGGTAAATTATCTTTCTTAGAGTTTTGCATCGCAAATCTGACAAGCACCTTGTCAATATACGATGCCTGAGACAACGCCAAAAGCCTATTCTTGCGATCTGTATAATTTGGATGCCAATAATGTAGCTTGCTTCTCCCAAATCCTTCATTTGGAATTGGCTGGCTAGCCAGTTCTTTATTTTGGACAGAGATCCTACATCATTTCCAATGAGTAAAATGTCATCCACATAAAGAACTAAGAAGACCACTGTATTTCTTTCCTTTTGCTTATAGACACAAGGTTACTAAATTTTATTCAAAACCATAAGATGTTATGGCTTCATTAAATCTGATGTTCCAAGATCTAGAAGCTTGCTTAAGCCCATAAATGGACCTTTGCAATTTGCAGACTTTCTGCTCTTGGCCTTTAACCACAAAACCCTCTGGTTGGACCATATGAATAGTCTCTTCAAGATGGCCGTTCAAAAATGCCGTCTTGACATCCATTTGTCATATCTCATAATCATAATGAGTAACAATGGACAAGAGAATCCGAATGGATTTTAGCATGGCTACTGGCGAAAAAGTATCCTCATAGTCTACTCATTCCTTTTGGATAAAACCCTTTGCCACTAATCTAGCCTTGAAAGTCTCTACTTTTCCATCGGCTCCTCTTTTTCTCTTATAGAACCATTTGCATCCAATAGGCTTAAGCCTTCCGGTAGATCTACAACTTCCAGACTGAATTAGAATACATTGATTCCATTTCGAGTTTCATGGCTTCCTGCCATTCTCTTGATCAACATCCTCCATTGCCATCTTGTATGTCAATGGATCATCATCACTGCCATCAATGACTGCAACTTATGCTTCTCCATCCTGACCATAGCGGATGGGTAATTTTATTTCCCTCACACTACGTCATGGTGGCGGTGGTATTTGATCTTGAGTAGTGGTCTCAACTTTTTATCGTTCAACAACTTTTGTTGGTATGGGGCTGATCTCATCAACTAGCAACACTTCTAGAACTACTTTACTTCTAGGTTTGAATTTTGTCATATAATTGTACTCGAGAAACGTTGCATTTGTTGACACAAAAACTTTGTTATCTTGAGCATTATAAAATAGTCCTCCTCTCATTCCATTAGGGTACCCAACAAACATGCATCCTTCTGAACGAGGTTCCAACTTCCCAGTCTTCCCTTCAGCACATGGGCTGGACATCCCCATATGCGGATGTGTCTCAAACTAGGCTTGCAACCATTCCATAACTCTAAGGGAGTCTTAGGGATTGACTTAGATGGAACTAAGTTTAGGATGTATATAGCTGTTTGTAATGCATATCCCCAAAATGAGTTAGGCAAAGAAGAATAGCTTAACATTGATCTTATCATACCAAGCAAAGTGCGATTCCTTCTTTCAGCTACACCATTTTGCTGTGGTGTCGCAGGTGCCGCGAGCTGTGATAATATTTCATTCTCAATCAAGTGGTCCTAAAATTCATAATCCAAGTACTCTCCTCCTCAATCAGATCGAAGAGTTTTGATTGATTTACTGAGTTGTTTTTCTACTTCAGCATGGAATTCTTTGAACTTTTCAAAGGCCTAGGATTTTCTTTGCCATATCCATATCTAGAATAATCATCAATGAATGTGATGAAATATTTATAGCCCCCTCTAGCTTTGACATTCAAAGGCCCACATACATCCGTATGTATGATCTCTAAAGGTGCTTTTGCTCTTTCACCTTTTGCTGAAAAAGGTCTTTTGGTCATTTTGCCTTCTAGATAGGATTCACAAACTGGTACAGTGCCAACCCTTAGCTCTCTTAAAGGACCTATTGACTCAATTATTGATTTTGATGATTAATAAAAGATATGAGTATATTCACTATGTTTCTGATAGATTTAATAAGTGTTTCAGGGATTAAAATGTTTAATCAATCAAAAGGAATAAAGAAATAAGTTTTGAATCAAAATGTTAAAAGAAATTTTCAAAGTTCAGAGCTTGGAGTCGACACCCAAATAGTCAGAAGCCGACCCCAAGGCGTATCAGAAGATTTCTGGATTTTTGGCATGGTCTGGAGTCGACACCTAGAGTTTCGAAGCCGACTCCATCCTGAGATATAGAGAAGGGCATTCTGTTTCAGTTTTTGGAGCCGACACCTAGAATTCGGAAGCCAACACCTGAGAGTTTGGGAGCCAACACCTGAGTTTCTGGAGCCGACTCTAACCTGAGAACAGAGAGCATGTTTTTATGAACATTTCTGGAGCCGACACTTTTGGATTGCGGAGCCGACTCCCGAAAGCGACGAGCTGACACTTAACTTTCTCGGAGCTGACTCCAACATGTCAGGAACAGATTTTTTTGTTAGAACGAACTCCAATGGTAAGATTCTTTTTACCTAACCTCTAACGGCTATTTTTCTGTGTGTAGAAAGACCAAGCATCTCACAACGGCTATATTTTTCACCTAAACTTGGATTAAGATATATAAGGGGGAAATCATTCGTTTGAAAAAAAAAAAAGAAGAAAAAACGAGAAAAAGAGAGAAAATAGATTGAAAAATCTAAAAAGTCTTGAGGAGAAATCAAAGAGGAGAGATTCATACCTCAAATCCATCAACCCCAGAAAGTTCAAAGAGAAATCCACAAGCTTCTCAAGTTCAAATCAAGGAGATTTTCATCATTAGAAGAAAGAAAGCAAAAGTCCCAAATCCTCAACTTCTCAACTGCAAATTTTAGTGAAGAATCTGAGCTGAGGCCTTGATTCAATCTTTCAAAGGAGAAGAAGGAAAAGAAGAAAAGCATGCATTCAAAGAGCTTCAAACAGGCTTTCTTATCCTTGTTTATTTATTGTTTATTTACTCATTTGAGGAGCTGCTGTGTATTCAAAACTTTATTTTCATTATTGTTTGCTAGTTCAATCGGGGGATTGAATTAGTGGAGATAGTATACCTCGGTACAAGCTAAGGATAGCTTATAGTTGGGTTGTGTGCTGGTGAGACCGAAAAACCAGCTGGGTTCGTTGTGATCCCGAGGGAAACAACAAGTTTTGAATTGTGAGCTTGTAAAACAACTCGACTGTAATCAAGTGGATTATAGTGTGGTCCCAAGTGATACTTGGGAGTGGATGTAGGTGTTAGATACACCGAACCACTATAAAATCCTTGTGTTTACCGTGCCTTTTTTCTATCTTTCTCTATCTCTTCATTTGTGTTTTGCATTTATCTTGCACTCAATCTAATTTGTTCCACAGTACATAGTTTTTAAAGAGTTAAATTTTTAAAGAATCCAATTTACCCTCCCCTCTTGGGTTGCCATCTTGGCCAACAATTGGTATCAGAGCTTGTGCTCATTTCTTATTTGATCCAACGATCAAGAGTTAAAGATCCAAATGGCAGCTCAAGCTGGATCTTTATTTGCTGAAGGTCATTCTACCAATAGACTCCTTTATTTAATGGTTCTAATTATTCTTATTGGAAAGCTAGAATGAAAATTTTTATTCAAGCTTTAGATTATGAGCTTTGGAGTATAATCACTAATGGACCTAGCATTCCCATACACATAGTAGATGGTTCAATAGTTCCTAAACCCGAAAGGGATTGGAATGAAAATGATAGGAAAATGGCTCAGCTTAATGCAAAAGCCATGAATGTTTTTATATGTGCTTTAGATGCTAATGAGTTTAATAGAATTTCTACATGTATTTCTGCAAAGAAATTTGGGATAGACTAGAAGTTACCCATGAGGGTAGTAATCATGTTAAAGAGTCTAAAATATATCTTAGTGCACAAATATGAATTGTTTAGCATGGAACAAAATGAAACTATCACATGCATGTACACTAGATTTACTGATATTGTAAACGGTCTAAAAGTTTTGGCAAGACCTATATACTAACTCTGAATTGGTTCGTAAAATTCTTAGGTCTCTTCCAAGGACATAGGAAGCAAAGGTGATTGCAATCCAAGAAGCCAGGGACTTCAACACCTTACCTTTGGAGGAGCTACTCGGATCACTAATGACTCATGAGTTGACCATGAAACAATATAGAGGAAGACGTCAAGAAGAAGAAAACAATTGCCCTCAAGCTGCAGAAATTAAGAAGAGCAGCAGTGATGAGGAAGAAGATGATGATGATGAGGAGACTGCACTTCTTGCTAAGAAATTCAAAAGATTTATGCAAAGAAGGAGACCCTTCCACAAGAAAAATTTGGAACAAAGGTGGAAGGTAAAAAGAAAAGAAAGGACAAGGATAAAGAGAAAACCCCTCATATGTTATGAATAAAAGAAACTGGGGCACTTTAGATATAATTGTCTTCAATTGAAAAAGGGATACAAGAAAAAGAAAAAGGCATACATTGCAGAATGAGCGATGGCGAAGATTCTCTTTCAAGGGAGAACAAAAGGAAGTTGCAAACATTTGCTTTATGGCAAAGAAGACGATGAGGTATGTACCGAAACTCATGACTTTACCTTTGATGAATTGTTGATGCATTTAATGAATTAGTTAGTGATTTTAAAATTCTAAAAAAAAGCAAATTTTAAAAATGATAATTTAAATCTTGTCAAAGAAAAGGATAAACTACTCATGAAGTTGAAGATTGAAATCTGAAAATAAGAATTTGTTAAAAGATAAAGAATCAATTTCTAATCAAAATGTTAGTTTAAAGAAAGAAGTTGATAAATATAAAAATATAGTTGATAAATTTGCATATAGCTCTGAAAACTTAATTTGTTGTTGAGTAATCAAAGAGCTGTATTTGATAAAGCTGGATTAGGTTATAGGCCTAACAAGAAACAAAAGTATGTTAAAATTTTCTTTAGAAAAGAACAAGATAAAAAT
>UESW01005093.1:450096-465261 GCA_900491605.1 Calamus simplicifolius | reverse complement strand
ATTCATAATAATGGTAAAGATAATCTTGAAAATTTGATGCAAAATCTGATGAAGGCATATTCTTAGGATATTCAACAACTAGTAAAGCCTATAGATATTTAACAAGAAATCCTTAATTGTAGAAGAATCTATTCATGTAGTTTTTGATGAAGTCTTTAGCATCAAGTTCAGAAAAGATTGATGATGAGGAAGATACAAATATACTAGAAAGATATTGAAAAATTAAATATAGATGTATCTTCAGATCATGAACAAGAAGCTAAAGATGATGATTCACCTAGGTTGATGTTATTGATACTAATCATAATGAGTAGATCTTCCTAGAGATTGGAGATATGCCTATGGTCATCCAAAGGAATTGATTATAGGTGATCCATCTCAAGGAGTAAGAACTAGATCATCTATGAGGAATATCAATAATCATCTTGCATTTGTATCTCAAATTGAACCTAAAACATTGAAGAAGCTGAAAAAGATAGTAATTGGATGCTAGCTATGCAAGAAGAATTAAATCAATTTACTAGGAATAATGTATGGTCCTTAGTTGATAGACCTAAAGGTCATTCAGTTATAGGATCTAAATGGGTATTTAGAAATAAATTAGATGAAAATGGCATAGTAATTAGAAATAAAGCTAGATTAGTTGCAAAAGGATATAATCAAGAAGAAGGAATTGATTTTGATGAAACTTTTGCACCTGTAGCTAGATTAGAAGCAATTAGATTACTACTTGCATTTGCATGTCATATGAACATCAATTATTTCAAATGGATGTTAAAAGTGCATTTTTAAATGGTTTTATAAATGAGGAAGTTTTTGTGGAACAACCACCTGGTTTTGAAGATCATGAATTTCAAATCATGTTTTTAAATTGCACAAAGCACTATATGGTTTAAAACAAGCACCTAGAGCTTGGTATGATAGGTTAAGCAAATTTCTGATTGAAAATGATTTCACTAGAGGAAATGTAGACAAAACCTTATTTTTGAAAAAGAAAGACAAAGGATTTATTAGTAGTACAAATATATGTAGATGATATTGTATTCGGTGCTACTAACAATCTCTTGTGTCAAGAATTTGCTAAGTTAATGCAGGGTGAATTCGAAATGAGCATGATGGGAGAACTCAACTTCTTCCTAGGACTTCAAATCAAGCAAAGCAAAGAGGGGATTTTCATCAACCAAACAAAGTACACAAAGGAACTTCTCAAGAAGTTTGGAATGGAATCAATCAAACCCCTTGGAACACCTATGAGTCCTTCATGCAAATTAGACAAAGATGAAGATGGTAAGAAAGTAGATCAAAAGTACTATAGAGGTATGATCGGATCTCTACTTTACTTAACTGCAAGTAGACCAGATATCATGTTTGCTGTTTGTCTATGTGCTAGATTTCAATCTGAACCTAAAGAATCTCACTTAATTGCTGTGAAAAGAATCTTAAGATATCTAAGTGGAACTAAAAATGTAGGATTATGGTATTCTAGAGACTCAACACTAAACTTGATTGCATATTCTGACTCTGACTATGCTGGATGTAAACTAGATAGAAAAAGTACAAGTGGTGCATGTCAATTCTTAGGAAGTAACTTAATCTCTTGGTTTAGCAAAAAGCAAAATTCGGTTGCATTATCAACTGCTGAAGCAGAATATGTTGCAGCTGGAAGTTGCTGTGCTCAAATCCTTTGGATTAAGCGACAACTTGAAGATTATGGCATAACACTTGATAAAACTCCTATTAGATGTGATAATACAAGTGCAATCAATTTAACTAAAGAATCCAATCAACATTCAAGAACCAAACACATTGAAATTAGATATCACTTTATAAGAGAACATGTAGCTAATAATGAAATTTGTCTTGATTATGTTAATACTGAAGAACAATTAGCTGACATATTTACAAAACCTTTGAGTGAAGAGAGATTTTGTTATCTTAGAGGTGAATTAGGGATTTGTGATCCTTTGGAATGATTTTGAAACCCTTAAGGAATGACTATCTAGATTCTATCAATTTCTTGAGATTCCTTTCATATTTTAAGGACAATTTATCTAGTCATTTGAGCAATTTGATTCTTCATATTCCAAAGATTTTTTCAAAAATTTATTGACCTTATTTTGACAAGTTTCGGATGTTTGAAACTCATTTATTTTTCTCTGAAACTGTCAGTGGAGTCGACACCTCAATTTGAGGAGTCGACACCTCTTCTGTGTCGCTCTCGGTCTTGACCTTGGAGCCGACACCCGCTTAAGTGGAGCCGACTCCAGTTCGAGCGCTAACTGTGTTAGCGACTTGGAGTCGACACCCGACTTTGCGGGAGTCGACACCTGGTGGTCCCAAATTGACTTTATTAGGGCAGAGTCGACACCTTCTCATTTCTATCTTTCCAAACCCTTCTCCAAACCTCTCCAAACCTCCAAAGCCAAATACTCCTCAAATCAACCATTCCCTAAGATTTCTATGGCACCTAAGCGTAGGGGATCGGTCTTTGATGCTCCCGTAACCTACGGGAAGCGTACGGCTCGGCGTCCCGTCCGTGAACCTACTCCAAGCGACGATTCTTCTTCAACTCCTCAGATAATCCTGGCCCCTCCTCTCCACAGGTAGATACCCTTAGCTGGGCGAGTTATTACCATGGGTAGGAAAGTAGATTTTGATTTCTTTGAAGCCGAGGGTTTTCTATTGGTAGACAAATTAAAGAGCTCGGCTGGGACAAGGTATGTTCTTTGGATGTTCCCACTTATCCGGCCCTAGTTAAGGAATTTTACTCAATTTATCAAGGGGAGATGGTGGAATATCAGTTCTGTAAGAGGGAAGAGAGTTCATCCTTATTTCAAAGTTTAGGAAATCTTTAGCATCCCTGTCACTGGGCTTACTGCAACATTCACAGTGAGAGATCAGATGCTTTATCAAGGATGTTAGGAAGAGAAGTAACTGAATTTGAAGAAGTTAGGGCAAATCAGTTGCCCTTGAGCTTAGATTGTTCATAACATTTGTAGTAGGATCTTATTTCCCAAGACTGGCCGTTTTGAGTATGTCTCAGAGCGAGACATTGTGTTATGGATAGTATTCTGACGGGTCAGCCAATAATCTTGCTGGAATGATGATATGGTATATGGCTGAGGCCGGGGGCAAGAGGAGATCTTCACTGCCCTATGGGATGATCCTAACTATGGTTTAGAAGTCAAGGATTGTTATTTCTGAGAATGAGCCATCAAAGAACCTTAGACACACTGATTACTATAGCTTGGCTACTGTGCACGGATGGGGTTTGTGAAAGTGGATGGTCAATGGGAGAGAAAGGTCATCTGGATGAGAGAGCCGCTGACATTAGGACTTCTGCACCATCTGAGGTTGGTCCATCAGTGAGGCATCCTTCACCAGAGCCTAGCAGATCTTCACCACCTCCTGCTCCTACTCCAGTCCTCCTGTACCACCTATGTCATCTTGGTTTTTCTGATATTCAGTTAGAGCAACTTAAAAGTTATTTGCTACTCACAAGAAGAAATGAAAACAGAAATTGATAAAGTTTATGAATTTAAGAGAAATTTATTCTTTGGATGATCGCATTGGAAAATTGAGTCTACCCTTGGAGCCTCTGCTGAATCCTTAAAGAATGATCTCAAGAACATTTTGAAGAACTTAAAGATATTGGTGGAGACTCAGAGACTTACTCCAAATGCAATGCTGAGCTTCAGGACAAATTATGACTGCATGTGCATTTGTTGATAGAAGACTAAAGGAATTTGTTAACTCAAAGTGAAGGAATGGAAAAAATGTAGAAGAATTGCAAAGACTTCTTAGAACTAATTTTTGATTATCTTGTAATGAAGTTCTTTTAATGTTATTTATGAGCAATGAAGTTTAGTTTAGTTGAAATTTTGATGTAATGAAGTTTCTTTTTGTAATATGATGTAATGCTGTAATGAACTTTTTGATACTTAATGAATATCATTTGATCTTTGAAGCATCTATCAATTTTGTCATTTACTTAAACTTCTTAACCTTTTTGTTGATTACAAAAAAGGGGAGAAGTATTAAGCATTTGATAGTCGTATATGCATTGAAAGTTATAAAGGGGAAGAAGTATTTAGTATTTGTATATGCATTGGAACAAATAAGCTTAATCAATTTATTGCATATAAGTAATTGGTATGTGCATTGAAATTTACTGTTAATTTGATACAATTTGATATGATTGTTTAATTGGTATCAAACATTAAAAGTTTACTGTTAAAAGGAAGATAGATGTTAAATTGAGTATCATAGGGGGAGCTACTCATTCAGGGGGAGCTTACCTGAGAACAAATATTTGAGAAATTTGATTTGAAAATCTATTGTTTAAATCATGCATATACTCAATTTTTATAATCATCAAAAAGGGGGAGATTGTTGACCCAATTATTGATTTTGATGATTAATAAAAGACATGAGTATATTCACTATGATTTAACAAGTGTTTCAGGGATTAAAAATATTTGATCAATCAAAAGGAATAAAGAAATAAGTTTTGAATCAAAATGTTAAAAGAATTTTTCAAAGTTCAGAGCTTGGAGTCGACACCCAAATAGTCAGGAGCCGACCCCAAGGCGTATCAGAAGATTTCTGGATTTTGGCGGTCCGAGTCGACACCCAGAGTTTTAGAGCCGACTCCAACCTGAGATACAGAGAAGGCATTCTGTTTCAGTTTTCAGAGCCAACACCTAGAATTCGGAGCCGACACCTGAGAGTTCGGGAGCCGACACCTGGGTTTTGGAGCGACTCTAACTGAGAACAGAGAGCGTGTTTTTATACATTTCTGGAGCCGACACTTTTGGATTCGGAGCCGACTCCCGAAAGCGACGAGCCGACACTTAACTTTCTCGGAGCCGACTCCTCAACAACTTTTTATTTGCTATTTTTGGATACCCGATTTGGAGCCGACACCTGAAAAGTTGGAGCCGACTCCAACATGTCAGGAATGGATTTTTATTTGTCAGAACGGACTCCAACGGTAAGATTTCTTTTTACCTAACCTCTAACGGCTATTTTTCTTTGTGTGTAGAAAGATCCAAGCATCTCACAACGGCTATATTTCCATTTAAACTTGGATTAAGATATATATAAAGGAGGAAACCGTCCGTTTGAAAAAAAAGAGAGAAGAAAAACAAGAGAAAAAGAGAGAAAATAGATTGAAAAATCTGAAAAATCTTGAGGAAGAAATCAAAGAGGAGAGATTTATAGCTCAAATCCATCAACCCAGAAAGTTCAAAGAGAAATCCACAAGCTTCTCAAGTTCAAATCAAGAAGATTTCCATCATTAGAAGAAAGAAAGCAAAATCCCCAAATCCTCAACTTCTCAATTGCAAATTTTAGTGAAGAATCTGAGCTGAGGCCTTGATTCAATCTTTCAAAGGAGAAGAGGAAAAGAAGAAAAGAAGAAAAGCATACATTCAAAGAGCTTCAAATAGGCTTTTCTTATCCTTGTTTATTCTATTTTATTTGCTCATTTGAGGAGCTGCTGTGTATTCAAAACTTTATTTTTCATTATTATTTGCTAGTTCAATCGGGGGATTGAATTAGTGGAGGTAGTATACCTCGGTACAAGCTAAGGATAGCTTGTGGTTGGGTTGTGTGCTGGTGAGCCCGGAAAACCAGCTGGGTTCATTGTGATCCCGAGGGAAACAATAAGTTTTGAGTTGTGAGCTTGTAAAACAACTTGACTGTAATCAAGTGGATTATAGTGTGGTCCCAAGTGATACTTAGGAGTGAATGTAGGTGTTAGATACACCGAACCACTATAAAATCCTTGTGTTTGCTGTGCCTTATCTTTCTCTCTCTCTATCTCTTCATTTGTGTTTTGCATTTATCTTGCACTCAATCTAATTTGTTCTACAATACATAGTTTTTAAAGAGTTAAATTTTTAAAGAACCCAATTCACCCTCCCTCTTGGGTTTCCATCTGGCCAACAGGACCATCCTTCAATAGTCTTTCTATTCTATCTATATTAATATGACCAAGCATCAAATGCCATAAATACGTGTCATTGCTATTATTCGCAACTTTTCTTCTTTTAGGAGTTGGTTCAGCGACCGTAAACATTTCGGTTTGAAGCAAGTTGTTGGAATTTGTTTTAACAAAATATAAACTATTTTCAACATACCCATAACAAATATTTATTCCATTCTTATAAATTAAAACAGAGTTAACACTAAAAGAAACAGAAATAAATTATTCATGCAACTTTGACACCAAAATCAAATTCCGTTTGAAATTCGGAATATAATAAACATTGTCCAAAAGCAAATATTTATTATCAGCAAACGATAGTCGAACTATCCCTACTATTGTCGCTGACACCTTTTCTCCACTGCCTACCCTCATTGTGAAATCTCCCACTTGAAGATCTCGGGCAGACTCAAGCATCTGCAAAGAATACAGACATGGTTAGATGCTCCTGAATCAATAATCCAGCTTGAGAAATCATTCTCAACTAAGCATGTTTCCATGACTAGTAAATCTAATTTACCTTGTTTCTTTTTCTGTTTCAGCTCATCAAGGTACTTTTTACAGTTCCTTTTCTAATGGCCATCTTGATGACAGTGGAAACACTTTCCTTTAGGTTTAGACTAAGCAGCCTTTCCTTTAGTCTTCTGGAATCCTTTTTCTTTCCCACATAGTTCTTCTTCTTTTTCTTTGAAGAAGAAGGCTTTTCCTCAGCTGCATTGGCTTCAGCAACATTTTCCTTACCACCCTTATCATCTATAAGAGTCTCATATATTTGCAGCTCACTCAGGAGTTCAATCAGATTATACTTTTTGTGATTCATAATGTAATTAGTCCTAAATTGAAGAAAAGCAGGAGATAGTGTCTCCAGGATTATGTCAACCTGAGTCTTTTCATCAATTTTAGCTCCATTAATCTCAGCCTCATTGAAATGATTGACCATTTTGAGGATGTGCTCACGAACAGAAAAGCCATTCTTATTTTGCCATTCATAATGGCTTTTACAGCTTTGTAGTGAGCCTGATCAGTTCTCTCTTGCAGTTTCAAAGGGCCTCGTACTTAGTTCTAAGCACCTCATTTATTGCTGCTAACAAGTAGTAACGGCTTTGTTGTTTGCAACAACCCAACGGTTGTACTCATCAGTAACAACCTTGGAGGCACGACTAGATGCATTGGAGGACAATCCTCCTTAAGGACATAATCGTAGTTTCATTAATGAGAAGGATATTCATGTTGCTTTTCCACTTAACAAAATTTTCATCAGTTAAAACTTGAGAGGCGAGAAGTGAGAAAATCGGGTTTGACATATTTGCTGAAAAATAAGAAAATTTTAATAAATAATTACATAAATATCATCACACAATTTAAGGCAAAGTAAATATGATGCATAAATGCACATGTTAAAATACACAAAAAACATGTTTACTTGAAAAGCCTAAGGAATTTTAATCTTCACAACTAAGTGCCGCCATAGGGTAGGTCAAATAGTTGCTAATTAAAATGAGACTTCTCAATTAATAAGTATCGGCCGAAATATCTCATATTTCCAATACTCATTAATTTCCTTAAATTTTGGTCAAGAAAATAATTAACTAATTTAATTATTTCTTCATGAGTGCGACTCATCGTATCAGACTTTTTGAGACTTAACTTAGAAATTGCCGCCATATAATAGGTCAATTTTAAAATACAACTTAAAAATCCTATCTCATGGAAGACAACCTTGGTATTGCCATTAGTAGACATCCTCGGTAGGAAAGATGAAATCAAAGCATCGCGAGGCGCTACTAATAACTCACGGTGTTGTACTAACGATGGAGACCAAGGGTTTATATCATATTACCCCTCCCACTCATTATTTTACAAAAGTGTATTTTATTTATAAAACAACTTTTGTTTCATAAACACTTTGTTAATTTAAAAAAATCACTAAGATCCTATAATGTTAAACACTTTAAAATTATAAAATAAGCTAAATGTGATAACTTAAATATAACATTTAAATTTAAAACATCACATTTGACACATTAATTTTGTAAATCCAATTGCTCAATTAATTTACAAATATAATCTCATTAGATTTATTACAAACTACATTAAATATAATTTACTAAAAACTTTTTTAGTAAATCATAATAAAATAATAATGCACATATGCATGACATATATTAAATAGGTAGGCACTTTTCTATGTAATATGGTATATAATATGCATGTGATTATCATCGAAATAATAAAAACATTCCATAAAAAACCAAAACGAAAAACTTCTTATACGTGAAGAGTAAATGTAATTATTATCAACATAATAAAAACATTCAAAGTGAAAAAAAAAAACTTCACATTCCTTACTCTTCACGTCTTTTTAAGACAGACAATGAGGCTCGTCAAATTCTTGAGAAACGGTGAGGCTCTTCGAATCACTAGGAAATGGTGAGGCTCTTCAAATTTCTAGGAACGATGAGGCTCAGAGCCAAGGGAAAGGATTCCCCACTCAAAAACTCCTATCGGACAGCCTTTGAAAAAATTATCAATCAAACAAAACAGGACATTTTAATAAGTATAAAAAAACTTTTCCCAAAACCATGAAGAACCATTCTTCATCAATACAAAATGAATCATATATTCAATTAATCTAATCAAAAGGAAATTGCATAACTTATTCCATGGAATAGAAAAATTAATGCCAATCCATTCGCACATGCATTCATCATCATGAAAATATTAAAAGTATATACCATTATGCATGAGTGCCTACCCAATTATCATATAATCTATTATTAAATTAATAGGGGTATAGCCTGCTCTGATACCAATTGATGGTTATCTCAATACGACTTTCAGATGTTTGCGGAAGCGAGATAAGGATACATATCTTAGCAGAAACAAGATAATGATCAAATCATATATCTTAAAAATTGAGTTAGCGCGATCTATACCCGTATTAATTTAATAACAAGAACAATAAAGAAATTAAGAATTTACCTTTCATTCTTCACCACCACTACCTTGGAATCACCAAATCTTTTGATCATCACATATCTTTCCAAACGTTCTCCAGATTATGATGAACACGAATGAGTGGGCGTTCCTTTGATTTGGGTTGAGATTACACAACTGAGTTTAATTCACTTTTTATTCTCAACTCATGAGATAAAGTGAAGTTGAAAGAGGAACTCTCTGTGGTTGATCATTATTGTCCGATGTTCTTCTTTTCTCTCGTGAATCTATATTCTCAGAGAATAACAACTATCAACCTCTTTTATTAATTAATCAATTAATTAATATTTAAAATCACTTTCAACTCTTGGAATTACTTTAAGTCTATCAATCCAACAACCAATTGTTGGTTAGATATTTATCATGGGACGGAAGAGAAAAAGGCTCTCTCACGATCTCATATTATTTCTTCTAACAACTAAATAATTTTCGCATAGACTTTTCTCGTGAATATGCCTATGTGTTTCTTAGCACACCGTATAATAGAAATTAATCAATTAATTTTATATGAAAAATAATTTTGAATTCTCAATTCAAATTAATAACTCAACCCAACATATCATAAAGTTCACATAATTTAATGGAGCAGTCCAAAGGAACTATGGACATTAATTCTAAGCTCCAATAATTTTAACATTCAACTAACACCTTAATTAAAATATCAAAATTATTAATTCCAAATTACTCCACTAAAAATTTGGAACTGCACTCTTAAAATTATAAAATTAATTATATTTAAAAGGATTTGAATTGTCCATTGATATAGTCACTACATATAAATCAATCCTTCATGATTAAAGTTAGGAATTTTTCGTTAACCTCTTTAATCATATCTTTATCCATAAGTACCATTGATTCTATAATGAATAATATATTTATGATCCAATCATAAATTGAGTGCTCTTATTATTCAAGTCCCGAATCAACACTTATAACCGTCCATCTGACTTCTTTATGAAGGAATGGATTTCATCTTATATATTAATATTTTGGCTACTTATTTTATTATATTTCCAATATACCAAGAATTTGATATTATCTTTCTGTGTCATTAAAAAATATAATACAATAAATAGGAGTCTATTAATTACTCAGAATTAAGATCGATTCCATCATTGATTAATTTTGAATTCTCTTTTAACAACGAAATTTATTAGAGATTCATAATTAATCATGTTTCAGTCCTATATAATTAAATTATATAAAGCACTTTCATTCCGATAATCTCATTATCAACAATCCAGATAAGTTCGTTTCATTCAGAATGTAATAAACCATGCTAGTAATTTTAAATTAAAGATCCTATTTGCAACTTTAATTTATAATTACGGATAAATTTAGATTATTTTACTTTAAATATTATCCTCTGTATATAACACTTATATACAATATTTAAAGTCACATTTAAATAATCCAGAGATTTTTATATTTATAAAGCATCATAACGTGCATGCAAGTATAATATTGAAAAATTTCTCAAATATTTAGCAAATAATAAATATCATTTATTTATGGGCACATATCCCAACAATAACAACCATTAATGTTAATTTAATATACTTTTCTTTGAGATTAAGTTTTTTAATTGATATATCAACTTGTTAAACTTTTTAAGTATATTTGTTTAAGTCTAGAAAGTATTTCTCATGAATATATGGTAAGCTAATCAATTAAATATTTTCATATATAAGATTTTATATACAATGAACTGAAAAGAAATAGTATTATTTATTTACACAAAAAAATTATATGCAAAATTTATATACAATGAACTAAAAAAGGAAAAGTATTATCTATTTAAACATAAAAAATTATATATGTAAAATATTAAGCAATAAAATAGTAACTTTCTTTCTAATTATTCGACTACAACTCAACTTATCTAAGCCTTTTTCCAACTACATAGGGTCGGAATTATTTGACCAATAGTAAATAAATTAATAAGAAAATTACACTTCAAATGCAATTTTTTTTTTTATGTTGTAGACTTTTGGTGCGTTATTAATATATTGCTTAACAAATTTTGTATTCTTCTAAAGGTTGTGGCTCTACAAAGGTTATTTAGCTTTGCCATGTAAAGATACATATTAAAATGGTGTCAATGGATATTTTTTATAATTTACTTACTTATTTTTTATGTATTTAATTAAAAACTTTTATAAGTTAATGTATTCAATTAAAAAATATTTATAAGTTCGTGTATTCAATTAAAAAATAAAAAGTAGTCTCAAATCATAGTAAATGGTCATCATCCTATCAAGTAATCGCCATAGAAAATGTATTCAACTAAATATTATATGAGTTAAAAGGTTATTCATGTGCTTCTTTCCTAATTATCCTTGAGTTGCGTTTAGTAGCCGATAATCTGATCATTTAAATTGGATCCACTAAATAACTATGTTTCGTATATGTTTTTAATGATAATACATATTGTAGTGATAATCTGGATTACCTTTTGGTAATTTAAGAGGAGATGGTTATCCATGTTACCGTAGATATTGTAATTTGGTAATTTTTTTGATAAAATTATTTATGTCCCTTTCTTTTCCGAAAAAAATAAAATCATCTTTTTCTTTTCCATGAAAACAAAATCATTCATTCCAAACGCTGCTTCACTTATTCTTTCATAGTGCCTACTCTCGCTAGTAAGTTATCATTATATTACTTTTAGAAAGATTGCTATCATTTTAGTCATCATTATCATCTTAGTCATCGTTGATGATTGGTACAATCTTTTTTTCCTATATATATATATATATATTGCCATCGTCATGCCAGCCCTTTCCTGCCTCCATCTCACCATTGCCCCCTTTCTCCTCTTTTTTAGCCCATTTGCCACTATTATCACTGCATTCTTTGGTGGTGGAGAAGGTTTTTTTTTTTTGTTACAAATGGACGATTACACCAGTCTAGAGTGAGTCAAGCCCGATATATCAGAATACAAAATTAAGTTAAAACATGGGACATAAGTCACCCGGCCTCCAAACCAAGAACTAGAATGATGGGCAACCCGGCAGCTACCAAGTCAGCCGCTGAGTTAGCTTTCCGGTAAATATACCGAATCTGGGAATAAGCCTGATGGAGCATAGACCTAATGTCGCATAATAAAGGGTTAGTAGGAAAAGGGTTGTCCGAGTCCTGCCGGAGCCAACGCACAACAGTAATAGAGTCCCCCTCGATAATAAGACTGCGAATGCCCAGACTACGAATAGCATAGGATATGCCAGCCCATACTGCATATAACTCAGCTAGCGGCACTGAAAGGTTGAGAGAACCAAATCCACCAGCCGCAAGCATCGACCCATCCAAGCCACGGATTGCAAAAGCCAAACAGGCAGACGACCTTGAACACTACCATCAAAGATGATTTTGACAGACCCTAGTGGGGGGGTTTCCCAGGAAACATAGACCGTACGTCGGTACGCTGCCGAGGCAACAGGGGAATCCCAGATGCTAGGGCTATCAGAATCAAGGCCTGGCTGGTGGAGCATGTACTCAGTAGAGAGGGACAAAGCTGTCCTAACAATCCTGTAGGGAGGGTCACTTACATCAGCAAAAATATGCCGATTCCAAGATAGCCAAACCTGATGAGCAATATAAGCAGCCGTAGAGCTCAACCGATGGGTGCCCCTACGCATATCCTGCCGAATCATCCTCAGAAAAGAACTACGACATGGGGCACTACTATCACCCCAGGAGTGATAACCTGCTATCTGCTAGACCAATCTTACTCTACCACAAGTAAAGATAGCATGATCAACAATCTTCTCCTCAAGCCCGCATAAAGGGAACGTAGGCTGGATCGTCATACCCCTATCCGAGAGCAGGGAACAAGTAGGAAGGCAGTCCCAAGCCAGCTTCCAAATGAACAGCGGACTCTATGGTGAATGGGAAGCTTCCAAATCCAAGAGACATCTAGCATATGCCTAGACTGTGGCCTATACTCCTGCATAAGATCCCTGATTGGAGCCCGAGTCATATAGGATCTCCTCCACAGTTTGATGTCCGAGGCACAGTCGAAATAAGAGGAATGGAAAGAATACGTTGGGATAGCTCCATCTCGAAAAGAGTGGCGACACGAGAGGTATGCCAGACTGTGCGATCCTAAGCAATTAAGTCAGTAACTCTCATGCTACTAGCAATGTCAGTGCTAATGAAGGTAGGCCATCGGGACAAAGAAAGATCAGCCAGCCACGTATCCCTGAGCACATCAACAAAAGCACCATCACAATCATCCATGAGACACGAGATAGCATAGCCGGAGCATGATGACACACCTTTTTCCAGAAGAAAGAGTAGCCACGAGTAGGCTGGGGAGGTGTGTAAGGGGTCCAGTTTCCGTATTTTGCACGCATGAACGAACTCCACAAACAGTCTGGATTAAGCAAGAATCTCGTTGCGTGCCTAGCAGTCAATGCCTCCCTTCTCACAGTGAGGGACTGGATCCCAAGCCCTCCCTCCAAAATTGGCATATAGACTGTATTCCATGCCAGAAGGTGGACCTCATGACCATCCTGCATCGATCCCCAAAGGAAGTCTCTAAACCATCTCTCCATTCGTCTCAAATAAGTCACCGGAATGGCTGCATTAGATAGAATATAGAGGGGAAGAGAAATGAGCACTGAGCGAATAAGGGTGAGCCTAGCCATCATAGATAACCCTGTGACCTGCCACCCATCCAAACGAGCACAAACTCGATGCTCAAGATCAGTAAAGTCAGAACACCGCGGCCTTCTCCCCATAATGGGAATACCCAGATAGGATAGCTGATCAGCCTGAGTAGAGATCCCCAAAATTTGGTTAATGGTCTTCCTCAAAGAAAGGTTGGTATTTGGACTGAAGCTCATCATGGATTTGTCTAAATTAACTTTCTGTCCAGAAGCTCTGCAGTAAGACTGAATAACTGAAGCAAAAGCTGTAGCATTACTAATAGTAGCCTTCCAACAGGATACAGTCATCAGCAAATAGCAGGTGAGATAGCGAGGGCCCTTGGGGACCCGCACTATAAGGAATAGTAGCAGAGGCCTACTGAGCATGGTGTAGAGCCCTAGAAAGAGCATCCGCTGAGAGAATGAACAGAAAAGGGGAGAGGGAACATCTCTGCCTGAGACCGACAGTAGAATGGAAGTAGTTAGTCTAGCCACCATTAATATGATAGAGAAGGATGACTGATGAACACAGGCCCTAATCCTAGGCAACAAAAGCTTAGCAAACCAAACTCCTAAAGAGATTTGTATAGGAACTCCCAACCCACTCTATCATAAGCTCTCTCCATGTCCATCTTAATAGCCATCAAACAGTGATGAGTAAGAGCTCTGTGGAGGTTATGCATAACCTCTTGAGCTAAGAGGACATTATCTGAGATGCACCATCCTCTGAGAAAAGCACCCTACTCAGGAGAAATAATGCGAGGAATTACCATCTCAGGCGAGAAACCAAGAGGCGAGCACAAATCTTATATAGGGTAGTGCAGAGACTAATAGGATGGAAGTGCTATGGCTTAGAAGCATCAGGCCGTTTCGGCACCAGGGCTATAAGAGTTCGATTCCAATCAGGAGGGAGAGTGTTGGCCCGAAAGACTAGCTGGATAGCCTGCAGAATATCCTGTCTTACAATAGCCCAATAGTGGCGAAAGAAGAAAGGAGGAAACCTATCAGGTCCTAGGGCCTTATTAGGACCAAGGTTCCATAACACCACCCAAATCTCCTCCGAAGTAACTGGCCTGGTAAGATAGTCGTTCTCTGCCTCAGTGACCTTAAAGGGGGTCGGCATAGGACACACAGGAAACCCATCCCCCGAGATCTCGGTCCAACAAGTGCGAAAGAACTGAATAAGTTGGTCCCCAATAACCTTAATGTTGTCCTGGACATTACCCGCCTCATCAATAAGCCATCGAATCCGATTCGCCGCTCGGCGCTTTAAGGTGGCTTGATGAAAAAATCTAGTGTTCTGATCACCTCCTTGATCCACTGAATATAGGACCTTTTCCTCCAATAAATCTCCTGCTGCCGGAGGAGGGAGTGGTGGAGAGTAAGGCTGGACTGAAGAGAAGTAAGGTCAGAATCATGAAGACAACCATACCGACCTTTCTTATCTTGGAGAGAAGCAATAATGTTCTCAACCTGCTCAACTTGCCTGACAATGTCTCCGACCTCCTCTCTATTCCATCTGGAAAGTCT
>UESW01005093.1:360937-444424 GCA_900491605.1 Calamus simplicifolius | reverse complement strand
AAGATCCTATTTGCAACTTTAATTTATAATTACGATAAATTTAGATTATTTTACTTTAAATATTATCCTCTGTATATAACACTTATATACAATATTTAAAGTCATATTTAAATAATCCAAGGATTTTTATATTTATAAAGCATCATAACGTGCATGCAAGTATAATATTGAAAAATTTCTCAAATATTTAGCAAATAATAAATATCATTTTTATGGGCACATATCCCAACAATAACAACCATTAATGTTAATTTAATATACTTTTCTTTGAGATTAAGTTTTTTAATTGATATATCAACTTGTTAAACTTTTTAAGTATATTTGTTTAAGTCTAGAAAGTATTTCTCATGAATATATGGTAAGCTAATCAATTAAATATTTTCATATATAAGATTTTATATACAATGAACTGAAAAGAAATAGTATTATTTATTTACACAAAAAAATTATATGCAAAATTTATATACAATGAACTAAAAAAGAAAAGTATTATCTATTTAAACATAAAAAATTATATATGTAAAATATTAAGCAATAAAATAGTAACTTTCTTTCTAATTATTCGACTACAACTCAACTTATCTAAGCCTTTTTCCAACTACATAGGGTCGGAATTATTTGACCAATAGTAAATAAATTAATAAGAAAATTACACTTCAAATGCAATTTTTTTTTTTATGTTGTAGACTTTTGGTGCGTTATTAATATATTGCTTAACAAATTTTGTATTCTTCTAAAGGTTGTGGCTCTACAAAGGTTATTTAGCTTTGCCATGTAAAGATACATATTAAAATGGTGTCAATGGATATTTTTTATAATTTACTTACTTATTTTTTATGTATTTAATTAAAAACTTTTATAAGTTAATGTATTCAATTAAAAAATATTTATAAGTTCGTGTATTCAATTAAAAAATAAAAAGTAGTCTCAAATCATAGTAAATGGTCATCATCCTATCAAGTAATCGCCATAGAAAATGTATTCAACTAAATATTATATGAGTTAAAAGGTTATTCATGTGCTTCTTTCCTAATTATCCTTGAGTTGCGTTTAGTAGCCGATAATCTGATCATTTAAATTGGATCCACTAAATAACTATGTTTCGTATATGTTTTTAATGATAATACATATTGTAGTGATAATCTGGATTACCTTTTGGTAATTTAAGAGGAGATGGTTATCCATGTTACCGTAGATATTGTAATTTGGTAATTTTTTTGATAAAATTATTTATGTCCCTTTCTTTTCCGAAAAAATAAAATCATCTTTTTCTTTTCCATGAAAACAAAATCATTCATTCCAAACGCTGCTTCACTTATTCTTTCATAGTGCCTACTCTCGCTAGTAAGTTATCATTATATTACTTTAGAAAGATTGCTATCATTTTAGTCATCATTATCATCTTAGTCATCGTTGATGATTGGTACAATCTTTTTCTTCCATATATATATATATATATTGCCATCGTCATGCCAGCCCTTTCCTGCCTCCATCTCACCATTGCCCCCTTTCTCCTCTTTTTTAGCCCATTTGCCACTATTATCACTGCATTCTTTGGTGGTGGAGAAGGTTTTTTTTTTTTGTTACAAATGGACGATTACACCAGTCTAGAGTGAGTCAAGCCCGATATATCAGAATACAAAATTGAGTTAAAACCATGGGACATAAGTCACCCGGCCTCCAAACCAAGAACCAGAATGATGGGCAACCCGGCAGCTACCAAGTCAGCCGCTGAGTTAGCTTCCGGTAAATATGCCGAATCTGGGCACAATAAGCCTGATGGAGCATAGACCTGATGTCGCATAATAAAGGGTTAGTAGGAAAAGGGTGCCCGAGTCCTGCCGGAGCCAACGCACACAGTAATAGAGTCCCCCTCGATAATAAGACTGCGAATGCCCAGACTACGAATAGCATAGGATATGCCAGCCCATACGCATATAACTCAGCTAGCGGCACTGAAAGGTTGAGAGAACCAAATCCACCAGCCGCAAGCATCGACCCATCCGAGCCACGGATGCAAAAGCCAAACCAGGCAGACGACCTTGAACACTGCCATCAAAGTTGATTTTGACAGACCCTAGTGGGGGGGTTTCCAGGAAACATAGACCGTACGTCGGTACGCTGCCGAGGCACAGGGGAATCCCAGATGCTAGGGCTATCAGAATCAAGGCCTGGCTGGTGGAGCATGTACTCAGTAGAGAGGGACAAAGCTGTCCTAACAATCCTGTAGGGAGGGTCACTACATCAGCAAAAATATGCCGATTCCAAGATAGCCAAACCTGATGAGCAATATAAGCAGCCGTAGAGCTCAACCGATGGGTGCCCCTACGCATATCCTGCCGAATCATCCTCAGAAAAGAACTACGACATGGGGCACTACTATCACCCCAGGAGTGATAACCTGCTATCTGCTAGACCAATCTTACTCTACCACAAGTAAAGATAGCATGATCAACAATCTTTTCCTCAAGCCCGCATAAAGGGCACGTAGGCTGGATCGTCATACCCCTATCCGAGAGCAGGGAACAAGTAGGAAGGCAGTCCCAAGCCAGCTTCCAAATGAACAGCCAGACTCTATGGTGAATGGGAAGCTTCCAAATCCAAGAGACATCTAGCATATGCCTAGACTGTGGCCTATACTCCTGCATAAGATCCCTGATTGGAGCCCGAGTCATATAGGATCTCCTCCAGAGTTGATGTCCGAGGCACAGTCCGAAATAAGAGGAATGGAAAGAATACGCTGGGATAGCTCCATCCAAAAGAGTGGCGACACGGGAGGTATGCCAGACTGTGCGATCCTAAGCAATTAAGTCAGTAACTCTCATGCACTAGCAATGTCAGTGCTAATGAAGGTAGGCCATCGGGACAAAGAAAGATCAGCCAGCCACGTATCCCTGAGCACATCAACAAAAGCACCATCACCAATCATCCACGAGACACGAGATAGCATAGCCGGAGCATGATGACACACCTTTTTCCAGAAGAAAGAGTAGCCACGAGTAGGCTGGGGAGGTGTGTAAGGGGTCCAGTTTCCGTATTTTGCACGCATGAACGAACTCCACAAACAGTCTGGATTAAGCAAGAATCTCGTTGCGTGCCTAGCAGTCAATGCCTCTTCTCACAGTGAGGGACTGGATCCCAAGCCCTCCCTCCAAAATTGGCATAGACTGTATTCCATGCCAGAAGGTGGACCCATGACCATCCTGCATCGATCCCCAAAGGAAGTCTCTAAACCATCTCTCCATTCGTCTCAAGCAAGTCACCGGAATGGCTGCATTAGATAGAATATAGAGGGGAAGAGAAATGAGCACTGAGCGAATAAGGGTGAGCCTAGCCATCATAGATAACCCTGTGACCTGCCACCCATCCAAACGAGCACAAACTCGATGCTCAAGATCAGTAAAGTCAGAACACCGCGGCCTTCTCCCCATAATGGGAATACCCAGATAGGATAGCTGATCAGCCTGAGTAGAGATCCCCAAAATTTGGTTAATGGTCTTCCTCAAAGAAAGGTTGGTCTTCGGACTGAAGCTAATCATGGATTTGTCTAAATTAACTTTCTGTCCAGAAGCTCTGCAGTAAGACTGAATAACTGAAGCAAAAGCTGTAGCATTACTAATAGTAGCCTTCCCAACAGGATACAGTCAGCAAATAGCAGGTGAGATAGCGAGGGCCCTTGGGGACCCGCACTATAAGGACAATAGCAGAGGCCTACTGAGCATGGTGTAGAGCCCTAGAAAGAGCATCCGCTGAGAGAATGAACAGAAAAGGGGAGAGGGAACATCTCTGCCTAAGACCGACAGCAGAATAGTAGTCCGTCTGGCCACCATTAATAATGATAGAGAAGGACGGACTGATGAACACAGGCCCTAATCCAGGCAACAAAGAGCTCAGCAAACCCAAACTCCTAAAGAGATGTATAGGAACTCCCAACTCACTCTATCATAAGCTCTCTCCATGTCCATCTTAATAGCCATCAAACAGTGATGAGTAGGAGCTCTGTGGAGGTCATGCATAACCTCTTGAGCTAAGAGGACATTATCTGAGATGCACCATCCTCTGAGAAAAGCCCCTGCTCAGGAGAAATAATGCGAGGAATTACCAGTCTCAGAGAAACCAAGAGGCGAGCACAAATCTTATATAGGGTAGTAGAGACTAATAGGACGGAAGTGCTATGGCTTAGAAGCATCAGGCCGTTTCGGCACCAGGGCTATAAGAGTCCGATTCCAATCAGGAGGGAGAGTGTTGGCCCGAAAGACTAGCTGGATAGCCTGCAGAACATCCTGTCTTACAATAGCCCAATAGTGGCGAAAGAAGAAAGGAGGAAACCATCAGGTCCTAGGGCCTTATCAGGACCAAGGTTCCATAAGCCACCCGAATCTCCTCCGAAGTAACTGGCCTGGTAGATAGTCGTTCTCTGCCTCAGTGACCTTAAAGGGGTCGGCATAGGACACACAGGAAACCCATCCCCGAGATCTCGGTCCAACAAGTGCGAAAGAACTGAATAAGTTGGTCCCCAATAACCTCAATGTTGTCCTGGACATTACCCGCCTCATCAATAAGCCACCGAATCCGATTCGCCGCTCGCGCTTTAAGGTGGCTGATGAAAAATCTAGTGTTCTGATCACCTCCTTGATCCACTGAATACGGGACCTTTGCCTCCAATAAATCTCCTGCTGCCGGAGGAGGGAGTGGTGGAGAGCAAGGCTGGACTGAAGAGAAGTAAGGTCAGAATCATGAACAACCATACCGATCTTTCTTATCTTGGAGAGAAGCAATAATGTTCTCAACCTGCTCAACTTGCCTGACAATGTCTCCGACCTCCTCTCTATTCCATCTGGAAAGTCTACGCCTCGCCAACTCAAGACGCCGGGATAATCTGTAAGTAGCACTCCCTCTAACTGGAATACCAGACCTGAGAAATTAAGGACCAGGCCGCAGAATAAGAAGTCCAAAATTTCTCAAATTTAAACTGACCCTTTCTCTGAACAGCCACATCAGTGGTTATTAGAATAGGGCAGTGATCAGAGGCAATCCTAGATAATGAGTGACAAGTGGTAGAAGGAAAGGACTGAATCCAATTGGCCATGGCCAAGACCCTGTCCAACCGTTTCGACACTCTAGCAGAGCCATGACGGTTATTGCACCAGGTGAATTGGGCATCCTAAAACCCCAAATCCAGAAGATTAGCAAAGGCTATGAAAGTCTAAAACTCAGAAATACCAGTAGTCTCCATGAACTGCCTGCCCCCTCTCTTCTCATTGGCCTCCATAATACAATTAAAATCTCAGCACATAGGGCAGGAATGCCCTGAGAAAGCAAAGACAGGATCTCGTCCCAAAGAACCCGGCATATGCGGAAATTAGTACTGGCATAAATACCAAAAGGAGCCACGGGGTCGCCGATCCTTCTGAAATAACAAGGGCAACCTGCTGACCACAGAGATGAAAAGCATCCACTCTAATATCAGCAGCCTCCATAAACCATGATGCCTCTAGATAAACCATCAGACTCTATAGCATAAGAAGACCAGGATCTAGATATCTGTCTTCTGACATGAGCCAGACTGTCCTCTGACAATCGAGTCTCCAGCAAAACACAAATATCACAACTGTGAAGCTGCATCAGCCTTCCAAAAGAGGAGCGAAACGAAGGTTTCAGGGCTCCTCTGACATTCCATATAAGGATCTTCATTCAGAAGGGGGGGCCTCCACATCCCCTGACATCTCAGCAACAGGTGAACAACTGTCAAGAAGCATGCCCTCAAGGACGCTGGTCCTGACTGTCCATAACCTCTATTGTGGCCTCCAACTGAATGGCCTTCCTGAGTAGAGAAACTACCGAATCATGGGATCGTCTCTCCTCCTGCATCAGCTGGGAGGCCTCTGTGGGACCATCTGAGACATGCACCTCCGTAGTCCAATTAACCTTGGACCCATCTCCAAAAAGGTCACAGGCCCATTTAGCTCATCCATGGGCGCTGAGAAGGTGAAAGAGGAATGCACCGCACTTTTACCATGGCCAGGGATTTTTCCTTCCCTTTCAAGGTTTTGGATACAACCCTTGGGGCCAGAGTTTCCACAGGACGGCCTACTTAAGTGGTCCCGGATTAGCTTCTTTACGGCCCCTCGGCCTACCGACCGATTTGTTAGAGCCTAGTAGGGCAAATGGGTTGACAGCTGTGTTCAGAGTGAACTGCTGCAAAGGGGTTTCAGGCCTAATTGAGGTCTCAGAGGTAACCGGCATGACACACAGACCCTGGGCCACAGTCGTCTCAGGCATCAAGTCTCCGACATTACTTGAGACCCCCTGGCTGAATCACAGAGCCCAGCAAGGCCATCCCCCTAAACCACCCTTGTCAACTTCTCCCTGCTGCACCCAGCATGCATCTCTGGGCAAAGGCCAACAGAGCCAACCACAGCAGCCCTCTTCCCGATTGTCGACGAGCTATCTTCTTTGGAGTCTGCCAGCCAACAGAAGACTCAACCGCACCATGCTGGAGCTTCGAAGTAGGAGCAGCATCCAGAGGAAGAGGAGATCGCCGACGATGGAGGGCAGCCATCCAAGGCCCAAATGCCAGGCTTTCTGAAGAGGAAGCGGCTAATGGAGATTGAGGATAGCTGTCGGCAGAGTGCACCGAACCACAGGCTTCACAAATGCCCTCCAAATGCTCGTAGACAAACTGCTGCCAGAACGGAAGAGCAAAGCCTCACACCCTCGCCCCCGGCCACAGGGGCTTGCTCAGATCAACCCAGACACAGGTGCGAGCAAAACCCCCACGCTTCTTTTCCTTAGTTGTAGCATCAAGGAACAAGAAGACACCGGCTACAAAAAGATAGAGCTCACTATCTCCTCTGTCCAGTACTTGATCGGGAGGGAAGGCAGGTGTGTCCACAACAGAGCAGAGGACAGAGAACCTTTCGAAGGCACGAACTGTGGACGCCAGTCCTCCATTGCAATCAGCTGCCCATTGGCCACCCATAGCCTGCCGAGAGCTAGATCTTTTGCTGAAGGATCAGAGAAGCGAAATAGGTAGTGGCGATGGGCCAGGCTGACAGACTCAACTTCGCCGAAAATCCCTGCTCGATGGAACTCTCGCACGATTGCCTCAGTCGGAACCCAATGCGAAAGACTCCGAGCGATTACTGCCTTCATCTTCCAATCAGAGGTTTTGTCCTCCAAAGCCCGGGCCGAAACCTAGATAACTTCCGGAAACCGCCGTTCCATGGCCGAAACTTCCATCAGAGAAGGTGAAGAAGCCACCCATTCGAAGCGACTGTCGAGCCCTCAATTCTATGCCCTTGCCTCAGTCTTGCCCTCATATGAAGGCACTGGGTTTGCATTCGAGATAGGAGCCATCATTCGAAGGAGCAAAGTAGTCCAACAACAATGATCACCGAAGATCAGCCGCAAGAGATCCAAGAACACAAATCCTGAAGCACATACCGAAACAGAGCGCCCGTTCGCCAGACATACCAACTTTCACGGATTGTAGTTTAGTCCAAGTGGTCAAGAGAAGGTTTGTTAATAGATTTTGATTTATGAGTATTCGAGAAGTTCGAAGTTCGATGTTGTATGATAATCAGTTTGTTAATGCATCAACGCGGCCTTAAAAATTACCATGCTTTTCCTTTTATAGTCACGTGCACGGCACCTTCTGCGTACTAACGATGAAGGGCCAAAACCCTGGACTAAAACCCTCTCCCCATTCGAGCCTCCACGTCCCCACCATCCTCCGAGCCTTCGCCGCCGGCGAGAATGGATCCAGGAGAGCCCGAACGCAGCGGCGATTGGAGGCGGGAAGAAGCGCGGCCGCACCCAGAGGCGGCACTTCAAGCAGAGCCGTGAGAACGTCTGGAAGCACAACTCCAAGCGGCCCCGCCCTGACTACATTTCCCCCGACAATTCCAATCCCTCCTGGGAGCTCTTCGCCAAGCAAAACCCCGGATTCGAAGAATACTACAAGGTCATCCCATCTCTCTTCTCCTATTCAATATCCATTCTTGGTGCACCGACCTTAGGTTTCTGATTCTTGTTACTGGTTTCAGGATTAAAAAGTTCTGGTGGTTTAATAAATTTACCATTTCGTTGAATGATTTTGATAATAAAGTGAATACATATGCAGTTATTTTTTGGCCCCAGTTGATTCTCTCGTTAATGGGTTTTTTATCAATCTTCGGCACTATGCAAATGAATTTGTAGCATTCTATCCCAATGGTCGGGAACATGATAAATTGTGAATTTTTGTTCAATTGTAAACAAAGATCATGTCTCAGTTTTTTCATACAATTCTCCTAGTGTCACTAAAGCTGGTAGGAGTAAGAGTTTGGGTTGTTAACGTTGCAAACTTGCTGGCAGACAGTGAGTCATATTAATCAGGGCTATGGTTGGGTTCATTGTGGTGGAATGACAAGTCAATGATGAATAACATGACAAGTGTATGATATCATGTTTTATAAAATATGAGAAGGAGATTTTCATCTGCATGCCAATGATGCTTTCAACAAGCCAATATCTTCAGATGTAGATGAATGTATAGGACAATATTTATGACGAAGATGAGACTGGAAGAGAAGATGAATGTTTTCCAGGTCTTGCGGTCACGAGAACATGTTTGCACATTGGCATTTTCTATTAAATTGATTCCATGCATTTTCAATCTAGGTTCTTTTTAAACATGAAGAGGTAAGGAATCGTGCTTCAAGTCCTAAAGATAAGTGATGGCTTTCCCTGCAGGATCTTTTGCTGTCCAGCTTATCATGAACAATCATCTTTACAATAGTTTTATCTTCTTCAAAGATCAAAGTTGTAATAGAGTTGCAATTTTATTCCTTTTTTCCTTAACTGTTCCTATTGATTAATATTATTCTATATCTATGAACAATGCATATGCTATTTGAGTAGCCATTGCTCAAACTTTGAAGTCTTCAGGAAGTCATACATCATAATGATCTAAATACAGCATGTGCTCTGATTACTAGTACTTCGAGCATCTAGTGGTATGTCATTAAATGCAAAACTGCTGGACTTGAATGATCCAAAATATTACAGATGTCTCACTTTGTGTTTCATGATAGGTTGTGATATTAAAATCTCTAATTTATATGTATTTTGTGCTTTCGCAAGTTTCAGGTCTAATGGTATTGTTTTTGCTTATTCAATTGCAGTTCTAAGGTTGATGTCTGTCGCTTGAAAATGCTATTGAGAATGATCAAAATGCTTGACAACATATAGATCAAGTCTTGCCTAATCTATTTTTTATTTTTTTTATTTTGAGGGGAACATCATGGGCACTTGCTGTATGAGTCCTTTGAGACAGTGTCTAAGGAAAAGCTTTGAAGTTTTAAAGCTTAATGTTTTTCTTGATATCTATTGGCATTGTCAATCACACGACTGAGAGTTAAATACATTATATTACTATTGGGTTGATGCTTTTGATACCAACTATCGACAACTATGGTTTGAATAGTATAAAAATATAATACCATGAAGTCTTCCTTAGAATTTCTAATCACTGATAGTGCTTTAAAAAATGTCTAAGTTTGCTAATAGGAGCAATGCGTTGTGTTGAAGATGACTGGGAAGAATTCCTTTCTTTGCTCTAAAAACCGCTGCCAGCTACATTTAGAATCAATGCCAGATAATTTTGCATTATGCTTGTTATCACAGTTGTATCATCATGCTAAAAGTAGTTTCAAAAAGATATATGGACAGGGCATGATGAATATCTTTATTTATTGCATTTGCAATTTGTGGAAGGGTTCTGCTCAAAATATGTTGCAGAAGGATGTATTCTTTTATTTGCTTAATATCTCATCGGTTTTCTTATTTTGGCATGCCAAACCCAAATAGTTGGGAGAAGCATTGTTAATTATCATCCTCTTATTTTGCCACAGGGTTATGGAAAACTAGAATTAACTTGCTATCTGCAACAGCATTGTCTGATTTCTAAATGTAATGTTTGATTTCTACATGTTAATAGATATTCTTGCAGTTCAACTTCATAACAAGACCTCTTTGGTTGTTTTTTTCCTTAATTGTTTCCTGTATCTTTAGCTGATCTTAGAAAACCTCTATCACTCATCAATTCACGCACAAACAACACACACTCTCTATTAGTGTAGCCTATACCTACATCAGTCTACTGAAATATGCTAATTTAATATTAAATTCAGCTACCAGAATTAATATTTCTTGCTATGCAGTGTTTAACCATGATAATTTTAAGCAATAAACTTTATGCTGTCAGTTTCTGGTCATCAGCATGGATGCTTTTGCTATTATTGTTTAAAGCAAGGATGATTGAACCACCAAACTGCTCCGAACTGGCCTCATATCAACCCTGAAGCATATCGTGCTGAACCACTTAATTTAGCTTGGAGGGTTTATGGGTTGGGGCCTCTCAGTTACCGATTTCTTATTTATCACCTCCACTCTCCTAACATTCGACAAGTTGTTTTTTGTCCACATGCCCTCTTAGAATCTAGGACTTCTCTAGCTACTCTACTTTGTATGACCATCCTCAGCAGCATATTTTCCATCTTAATATTTGGTAATATTGTTTACTGCTATGTTATTCTTCCCTCTTTTAAGAATTTTCTTCTTAAACAATTTTTGGTTAGTCAGAAGTATAAATATGATGGTGACAATAATTAAAAGAAATTTTGCATGATTTTTGAAAAATACATTTTAAATTCTGAAGCATATATAGCCTGAGAATTGAGGTGAAAATGTATCCACACAGATATGTGTATTTTGTTTGTAGTTGGAAGGCTTATATACCTCATCAACATGCATGCAATTTGTTTGACCTTGTGGGTTCATTGCTTTCAAGTGATTTTAAAAGGTTTAACGATATCGGCCAAAACAAGGGCTGAAAATGGATCGGATAAACTCCGACTACATTCGTATTTTATTTGAATTATATTAGATTGGATATTTATTTTATAGTCCAATCGAATCCGGATACGGTTTCGGATATCTAATCAAAAAAATTAATTGGATACGGATATGGATTTGGATATCTAATCAAAAAATTAATCGGATTCGGATATGGATTCGGATATCTAATCAAAAATTTGTATCTTCATCCTTTGTTTTTAATTTTACCCTACCAGCCTTATCAAAGTAGATTTCAATGTTTTTGTTCCAATCGAGTACATTGAGAGAGAAGTGGCTGGATGATGTGCAAACATGTGCAGTGAGGATTTTAGGAAGCCTAGGTAAAAGAGACACTTAAGTTTGTGTATCCGTATCTGTATTCGTATATAATAAATATGGGTATGCTTGATATATGATCCGTATCCGTTTAGAACAAATATGAAAATGAATTTTAATATCTGTTTAGTATTCGTATCGTATTAGTATTCGTTGAAAAATATGGATACAAATATGGATAGACATGGGCGCTGGGCCGAGCCGCCTATGGCCCTGGCCTAGGCCAACATGAGCTGGGCCGTACCTGGCATGGTTCGGTAGCTACAGTATCGGGTTGTGCCTAGCACGACCTAGTAACAGGGGCCATGCTAGGCTTGGAAAGTTCAGCCCGCGGACCAAGCCCGGCATGACCTGTCATGGGCCTGAGCTGGCACGGCCCAATCGTCCTAGGCATGGCATGGCACGGGTGCCAGCCTGACACGACCCACAAGAGCCTGAGTCGTGCTAGCTCGGTACGACCCACAAGTGCCTGGGCCGTACCGGCCCATAAGGGCCTAATATTTAAAAAAATTAAGTTAAAAAAATAATTTTTTAATTAATTAAAAAATTATTGGGAACAAATGATTTATTAATATAAAGCCATCTTAATGGTGGGGGTTTTGGCATAGATCTCTACCAGTTTATTAATTTAAAATCAAAATAGTACATGAAGGAGGGGGGCTAGGCCAGACCTTCAGAATACAATAAAAAAGAAGAAAAAAATAGAAATGACTCACTTTAATAATAAAAAAATAAAAATAAATAATTATAAAAATAGAGATGACTCACTCATCAATAGTATTTGTATCATCATCATCTTTGTAGGTTAAGTCATGTCCATCCTTATCTTGAAGCATCGCCTCAGCATTTAACCAATCTTTGAAGCAGAGAAGCGTTTCAACCATCTCGCCAGTCATCATACTTCTCTTTTCGTCCAAAACACGTTGACTTACACTGAAAGCGGGTTTCGATGCTACTGTGGACATCGGTACAGTTAAAATATCCCATGCAATGGCAGACATAACAGAATATTGATTTTTAACACTCTTTCACCAAGCTAATACATCTAACTCTTTATTTGATTTCATTATATGCAGAATGAATATCATTTCGTAAATAAAATTCTAGTTCACTACTTAAAGATGAAGAAGATAAAGCATGTGTATATCTTCTTTTTGCAATGAATGAAAAAGTAGATGATGAACGAGAATTAGAAGAAGCAAAACTTTGTGCAGGTATTCTAGATTTACGAATTTTTTGTCATATAGCATAAATATCATCAAGAAGTCGTGTTATCTCATCTTTAGTATATTGAGGATCTTTAACCATGTTTTCGTAATATACATCAATTAAAATTAATACGCTACTTAATTTAACTTTAGGATCAAAAACAACAACTAAGTTATGCAAAGGACATGTTCTATCCCAATATTCATTCCATTTAGTTTTCATTTGATGTATAATAGGCATTAAAACATCATCATATCTATGTTCGTTAAATTTTTCACTAATTACATATACTTTTTATAAAATGAATAAGAAGTTGGATAATAAATAGCAGAAAGAACATTTGTAGCATCATAAAAAGAAATAAAAAAATCTTTCAAATTTTACCTTTATTCCAATCAGTTTCAATCAATGTAATTTCTAATCCACGATCATTAATATATCACTTAATAAGTTCTTATATGAATATGCATCATGTATCATAGTATATGTACTATTTCAATGAGTAATTACATCAAGTTTAAATTTTTTAAAACGTTTACCATGATCTACACATAATTGTTTAAATTCTTAAAGTCTTGTTCTTGAAGCATGAATAAAAGAAATTGTATTTCTAATTTTTAAAATAACATCTTGAATTATGTCTATGCCAGCTTGAACAGAAAGATTTAATATATGACATGCACATCTAATATGAAATAATTGTCTATTTAAAATGGGATGTAATAAGTCATTTAATAATGCAATAAAAATTATTATTAGATGCATTATCAAAATAATAGATATTATTTTATTATTAATATTATATGAGCATGCAGTTTGATAAATAGTATTTGAAATTTGTTGCCTCGAATGTGGAAAATCAAAAGCACGAAAAGCAAGAATTCGTTTATTTAGTTATCAATTATCATCAATATAATGATCAGTAATAGCAATAAAACAATTACTACCTACAGATGCCGATCAAATATTAGAAGTTAAAGAAATCTAGCATTTAAATTTGAGAGCGTTTCAATTAAACTGTTTCATTGCTAAAAAATTTGTCATACTACTCTTCTAAATGTACACATATTAGTTCTTCTATAAGCATGTTGTAGGCCTAATTGAATATATTGCTCAAAATTATAAGATTCATATAAACTAAAAGACAATTCATCCTAAACTATTCATTTTATAAGTAATTTTCTCTGATTTTTATGATTATATGCAAAAATACCTGCAAGTGATCCTCATTGTATATTAAGAGTACTTTGCTGATGGAAATCTTGCATTCTATGAGTCTCTTGATGCCTTTTTAAATGCCATGTTCCCTCAGTACTGGTACAACTATAAAGTTTTGCACATTTTCTATATTTTACTTTTATGATTCCATCAACCATAATTCTATCAAAATCATTCCATACATTACTGGTCTTCTTACGAAAAGAGGTTTGACCTTCACTCCGTTCAGTGACATTGACTCTAGACTGGGGAATAGTTTTCTCTTCCTAAGAAGCAGGGGGCATGCCAAATTGACTTTTATCAAAAAATGCCATATCTAAAATTTTAAATTAATAATATAAAAAAATAAAAATTAACCACAAGAAGGAATTGAGAAGAAGACCAGAGGTAGAGGCGTGAAGCTGAGATTTATAAGCTTCCTCTCGTACTTTCGCCTCTCAATAAGAAGTGACCTCATTTCTCTTGTACTTTAAACTTCTCAACAAGAACCTTCTCTTGTGTAGCACTTGAACACTTGTTAGAGCACTTGCCTACTTACAGAACATTTGCAAACTAAAAAATTAAATTGCTAGAGCACTTGCTAGAAGAGAGAAACAGTAGTAGAAAAGGAGAGAAGAGTTGATTTGTGTTGTAAGAATGAGAGAGAAATGGGCTATTTATAGAAGTCTCAATTTTTTTTTTCAAAAATACCCTTTAATATAGCTATTATATAGCTGTTATGGGGGGTTAAAATGGTAAAAAACCCTCTGAGCTGTTTCTGGCACGACTCATGGTGGACCATACCTGGCACGGCCCATTAAGAGCCGTTAGGGGCTATACCGGCATCGTCCAGCCCAAAATGGGCCGTGGGCTGTGCCGTACGGGCAAATTTTTTTTAACGGGCCATGTTCCAGCATGGCACTTTTTTTGGCTAGCCCAGTGGACCTAGGCCGGGACCGTGCCAGGCACGGTCGACATGGTCCAATGCCCATGTCTAAATATGAATATACTATTATCTGATCCATATCTGATCCATTTTTAGCCTTAGCCAAAACTCAGTTTTTGATGTTATAAGACCATTAAAAAGTCATGGTGTCTTTGCTAGAGCTGCAGTTGGGGATGCGGATTTGTTGAGCTTGAGCAAACTGAGTCTTAAGCTTATCATAAGTTAGCATTTTTAATTAAGTTTTCATTTTTAATTAGGGAAGGCTTGGCTCATGTTTTAATTTTTAATTTAGCCTGCAACTCTGCTCAATTTTACTTGATTAAGATTGAGGGGTGGAGAAAGGGCTGATTAGCAATGTTAGCTCGATGTTTCATCATTTCATCTTCCACAGTATCGTAGGATTTCTTCTTATGGATCCATTTGGATGCAAACACTTGAGGCTAATGGCCTGGGACTCCAGTATTGTAACAATGAAGAGTATAGGAAGGATTTGACAGCATAGAAGGGACATCATCAAAGATCAAGGACTGAAAGGATTGCCTCTAGAATGATCACTTGTTCTTGCCTGCACACCTTCGCTGCCCCCTCTTTGTTGTCCTCCTCTCTCCTTCACAAATCTTGCTGCATCTTTCACCGTCATTATCATCAGGATCATTTGGTGTGCTGCATATAATAATTAATATTAAAATAATAAGTTGAATTGGACTGCATTCATGTGTAACTAAGTTCAAATTCGATCGCATCCTTTCCCATTAGATCCATGCCCCATTAAATTTGTATGGATCTCAAAGCCAATAAGCCATTCATTAATCATCGTTGCTTTAAAAAAATTCTAATAAAATAAATAAAAATATATAAAAAATAAATAAAAATGAGGAATGATAAACACAAACATGATAGAAGTAAACATCAACTATTTTGAATGCAAGATAAATATTTATTCTATATAATAAATATCAATATAAATATCAATATATTTAGAACTATATAGTAAATATCAACACTTTTAAAAAACTTAATTTGAGTGGTAAACAAAAATATTGAGAGATGAATATAGAACTATTTTATATAGTAGGAAATGAGGCATGTTTACAAAGACAAGACAGATGTGATGTACAACTAATGCCTACATGTATTTAGCTTTTATATGCCTCATATCTTGGAGTACAAATAAATATCACATTTTTAATCTAATAGTTTTTATTTATTTCTTTAACATATCTATTTACTATCCTATTTAGGTGTTTATCAATTTAACCTAGCTATTTATTATAGAAATGTTGATGTTTATTCTATAAGATAAGCATTTACTAGCTATTATCCTAAAATGATAAGTATTTATTTCCATTCTATTCTTGTTTATTTCATCAAATTTTAAATAGATAGTAATGGTTAACGAGTGGTTTTTTCTTTGAAATCCATCTAGATTTAATGGTGGGGAAGTGACTGGATATGAGCTTGACTAATGTATTCAAGTCTACAACAACTCAACTCAATTCATCTAAGCCTTTTTCAACTAATGTATTTAAGTCTAACTATATAATAATAAATATTTTATATATAAAATATAAATAATTATATTATTTATATTATTATATTATATTAGTTATAAATAATATAATATATTGTTATATAATATTTATATATTAGAAATAATATATTATATTATTTATTATAATATAGAGAGAAAGATCGATAAATATAGGAAAAAGTTATTTAAATAATTTGGTGAAGGTCACCTTCTTGGACAATGATTTTAATTTCATAGTGATCTGTGCTCACTGCCAAAATAGTTTAATTTTATCACCTACCTAAGGAGGTTTTTGGTTGGGGCATTAATTTGATACATCATGTTAAGGGGGAGGACATCACCTGATGTGCCTTAGGATGGAAAGGTCTATACGTAGGCTCCACCTTGAAGAAAACTGCGTTCATTGGGTGTAGTTTGATGGTTACTAAAGAAATTGTGTAGGTCAAGTTGTTTGCTTTCCTTTGACCATGATAGGATGTTGATGTGCGTTAACCTCAATGATTTATGGTATGAACTTCACCAATTTTCCATATGTTATCTCTTTCGGCAATTTTTTCTATATTTTTGATATATTGTTAGAAATTTAGATGAAGTTTTTTGTGCAATTTTGATTATGATATAATTTCGATAGGAATAAATCTTCATAGAAGAGAGACTGGAATAAAGTGTTTTTTTTTTTTTTTTTTTTTTTTGTACAAACAGATGATACCATTCTAGGGTGACTCAAATCCAAGTTTATCTTGAGTAATGTTGATTTGACAACCATATCCCATTCTGATGTGCATGAATATGTAAGGCCTCTTTGGTTTCTAATATAATATAATATAATAAAGCCGACTTTTTATTTTCACTCATGCACGTGTATATTTACATTGAATGAGTTTTAAAGTAAAGAATTTTTCTTCACATAAAATTCTTTTTCTTCTATAAATACTTTTAACAAGTGTATTTTATGTGACGGTATTGTATCCTTTCATATTGATTGGGGTTTTTCCTATAACTTTTTTTTTTTTTTTTTTAACCCTTCTTCTTTTACACCAAGCCATTAGTTCTTTTTATTTTTAAGTAAAAAAATCTATTTTTAATTTTCTTTTCCTTTCTTCTATTATATTAAGCTATAAATCATGTTTTTCTTTTTTTAAAGCTATCCATGGCCTTTTTTTTTTTTTGGCAACTATCCATGACTTTTTTTTTTTTTTTTTGTGTAAAGGGTGTTTTTTTTCCAAGTACATGAAACCTCTTTTTTTTCTTTTCTTTTTCTTTCTTTTTTTTTTATTAAAATTTATTTTCAGTGGAAAGAAAGTCACTTTTTTTTTCTTTTTCCTTTTTCTTTTACATCAAGTTATTAACTCATGTTTTTCTTTTTTTCTTTGTCCGCAGTTTTTTTTTTTTTTCCAATTGTACTTGACTTCCTTTTTTTTTTAATCGTATGGAGGGTGTTTTTTTTAAGCTGCCCAATGGAAAGGAAGCCTATGTTTTTTCTTTTTTTTTTTTTTTTAACATTAAGCTATTAATTAATACACAACTCAACTGAACTTATCTAAGCCTTTTCGCAACTACATGAAATCGTTATATGAATTTGTTTCTTTACTTTGCTCTATTCAGAACTAAACGGTATTATCTTAACTCTTCGCATAGTTTAATTTAATATATTTATATTTTAAATATTTGGTAGAGTTTTACGCTGGTTGCCATTTATCTAATGCAATCGTTTTCAACCCTTCTTTATGCGGCCTTGGTAGAGTTTAAGCTATTAATTTTGTTAACTTATTTTTTATTCTTTTTTCATTGGAGAGATCCTTTTAGTTGAAAAGGATGCTGGCTCTTTACTTTTTCTATTCTTTTTTTTTTTCTCATGAGAAAAAAGTTGGAATTAAATTTTTTTCTACTTTATGCTTTAAAAATAGATCCTTAGAAAAGCATAATTATTATTTATTATTACAAATTTAAAACCATTATGAAGTAAACGATGTGATTCAAAATTTAGAATAATATAAAATTTCATCCAAACTTAAAATAATTTAATATAATACTCTTTGATTTATCTTCCCTTTAATTTTAAATTTAAATATAATAATGTTATATATATATATATATATATATATATAAGTTAAAAAATATATACATTTATATTTATATTTTTATTAATTATATCAATATCTATGCATCATACACCTAGTGACAAAAATTGAGAAGGATAGAAAACAATGCTTTAGGTTGGATGCGTTTGCATAATCAAGTAAACCATTGTGACAAAAAAAAATGAATCAGTTATATTATTTTATAATATTTTAATCTTATTTATGGCAATGAAAAATAAATTATTACTAAACTTTAGCTTTTCCTACTTATTCTAAACGCAGAGTAACCTCAAGGCCTTAAACTGTTTCCTATTAATCATAAATATTCTTTCGCCATCACCTCATGGGATGATCGACAAGTCCTGCAACCATACTTATTGTGCGCCAAAAAAAAAAAAAAAGACAGCATTTATGTCTAGCTCTACTTTTTATTTTCTCTCTCTATTTGACGAGGGGAGTGATTTCAACGGTACAAACTTTCATGGTTATTGGTAAGTAGTTTTCGGATATCAAATATAAGAAATCTTATTATTATATAATATGATGCATGCCATTGATAACATTAAAGATAAAAGGATTAGGTTACGAAAAAATATATATTTTATATAATTAAAAATATAATAAAAGTAAAAACTTTTCTACGTCAGAACTAACTTAGATGGTAACAGTAGTCGAATGATATTTATAAAATATTATATATAATAGGATAAAATAAAAAATTATAAATTTATTATTCAATAAATTATCTTTTTATTTAAACAATAATTTTACAAACTTTCTAACTCAAAAAAATAGATAATTTGGATGGAAAATAAAAAAATAATTATTTTATATTTGCCATGGTGGCTTATAGTTTACTGAATCTTTTGATATCTATGGTAGCATTAGAATCTATTTCCATTGGAATCTATTTTTAATGCACCAATTAAGGTACTTTATCATAGGAGCTAATTGAAGCCTAACATTAGTAAAGTTGTTGCTTTACCTAAAGGATTGCTATGAAGTAGAGAATATGACATTAGGTTAGATGGATGATTAAGATGGAGACTTTCCTTTTAATGACTAGAAGATTAGAGAAGGAAGATAAAGGAAGTGAAGAAGAAAAGGATGGAGGAACTAGAAAGTATGACCAATAAGCCATGAAAATATTTATTTTATTTTTATAAAATTAGTTTTAAGAGATTAAAAAATAAAAGTAAAAATATTATGGCATATCAAACTCTAGCTGTGGTAAATGAAGGACGAAGATGAAGGCTTCCTTTCGATTAACTAGAAGATCAGAGAGGAAAATGAAAAGAGCAATAATAAAGAACAAAAGGACTGAGTAACAAAATGATGGGATGATGCGATTATGATAAGTTACATCAATAATAATAAGCTGCAAAATAGATATATATATATATACAAAATGAAAAGAGCAACAGTAAAGAAGAAAAGGACTGAGTAATAAAATGATGGGATGATGCGACTATGATAAGTTACATCAATAATAAGCTACAAAACACACACACACACACACACATATATATATATATATATATATATATATATATGAAAAGAGCAACAGTAAAGAAAAAAAAAAAAAGGACTGAGTTAACAAAATGATGGGATGATGCGACTATGATAAGTTACATCAATAATAAGCTACATATATATATATATATATATATATATATATATATATATAATTAACAAAATTAATTTGAAGAAATTAAAAAAAATAAAAAAGTTATCTAAACTCTCGAGCTTGGGCCGTGCCAGATGGAGTAATATAAACTCCTCTCTAAATGATTAAAAGAATGGAGATGAAAAACAAGAGAAGCGGCCACGATGACAGTGGGATGTCATGATTGCAATAATAAGCTATAAACAAAGGTATATATATTTAATTTTTAGAAAATTTGTTTGAAAAGTCAAAAAAATTGCCCAGCCCATCAAGTCTAATATTAAAAATATTTAATTTTTTTTAAATAGCCATGCTGGGCTTGGGATGTGCCATGGGTTGACACGGTGGCTCGGCACTGCATGGCTTAGTTCGACTAGGTCACAAGCTATGCCAAGCCTTTCTACAAGGATGGCAATTTCAAACTATAATGTGGGTCCTTTTATATTTGAAATGTGATGTGGTCGATAGCGCTACGTGGACATTAATGGCAAATTGACGGCGGCATGGACGAAAGTAAATGACCGCGTTTCTTTAGGACAGCCCCACTCTTCAGTGGACCGTATTTCTTCATGTCAGCTCTAGTGGCCCCATCTTCTCCAAGTCGGTTCCAGCGGCCCCGCCTTCTCCAAGCCGGCCCCAGTGGCCCCGACTTCTTCAAGTCGGCCCCAGCGGCTCCGACTTCTTCAAGGTCAGGTCTACCTATCGTCTGACCTGCGCCGCTTAACACAGTCAGGCCCACCTACCACTTGGCCTATGCAACCTGATGCAGCTAAGCCCACCTATCGCCTGACCCACGCAGTTGATGGGACTAGGCCATCAACCATTAGGCCCATGTGCTCGATGGGACCAGGCCCACTAATCAGCTCCTATTCATGTAATCCCCACGAGCTCAGCAGGCATTCCTTTTCATGAAACTCCACGTGGCTAATCCCCAGACGGATACCGAAGGTCTATAAATGGGTAAGAAAATTCAGAATAAAGGGTACGTCTGCTCACACACTCTCGGACCTAAGAATATTCTCCGATTCTTGGAGCCTTCTTTTCTTTCCTAGCTTCTTCAAGCTCTTTTAGCTGACCTCGGTTTCTAACTTGACCGTCGGAGGGTCCCCGACCGGAGCAACCTCTGGTCCTGCGACTTCTTGCAGGCCATCTGCTCCAGAGAAAGCTGCACCAACAAACATAGTATTCCCCAACGGTTGGTTCCAGCGATCGAGCATCAACAGATTGGCACGCCAGGAAGGGGGGACCAAAGACGAGATCCATAACACCTGTCTACAAGTTCTACTCCCTCTCTTCATCTATAATGGTGGTGACGCTTGCTCAGGATGCTTCTGCCAGCTACCCTGGGGGCACCTTTAACTGGCGGAGCAGCAGGAGGCCAACCTCCCTGCTACTAATCCTCCAGCTACTCTCGCGCCACTAGCCATGGCCACTCAAGCTGAGCAACTGGTCGTACTCACCCAACAAATCCAAACTCTTACGGCGATGAACCATGGACTTCGAGAGTAGCAGTCCGTGGCTACGCAACATCAGCATGCTCTACCTGCACCACCACCTATTGTACTGGCCAGTCAGCAGTTCGCTCAAGGAAGATCCCGTCGCCGGGAGACTTGTCGCCGTCGTGCCTCTCCCAGAGGGCACCACCAGGAGCCCCCAAAGAGGTCATGCTCCTCTGTTCGTAGCCCAGCCGAATCTTCCCCAAGGCCACGACGCCAAGAGGAGCCTAGCAGAGGCACTTTTACTCGCGCTCTTCCCCTTCTTCTTCTTCCTAATTCTGGGCCACCAAAGAAGATGTCGGCCATCAATCGCCAAGCAGAGGAACGTCTGGACGAGTACCATCGACGACTAGAGGAACTCGCCAGAAAAATCAACAACCAGCTGGAGGAGAAGTACGACACTCGTCCTCCTTACACTCACCGAATCTTGGATGAGCCTGTCCCCTCCAGATTCCATCTCCCCCAGCTGGATCTATACGATGGTACGATGAATCCCCTCAATCACCTCGAGAGCTACAAAGCTCTCATGCAAGTCCAAGGGGCTACTGACGCCCTTCTATGCAAAGCCTTCCCCGTCACCTTGCGAAAGACTGCTCGTGCCTGGCACTCCCGCTTATTCCTGCACAACATCGACTCTTTTCGAGAGCTGGAAAGAGCGTTCTTGGCGCATTTCGATGCTTTCCGGAGGATCCCACGGGTCGCAGACAGCTTCTTCTCCGTACGACAGAAGGAGGGGGAGTCGCTTCAGGATTTTGTAGCCCACTTCAAAATAGCCGCCCTCGAAGTTTATCATCTAGATGATGCAGTGGCAATTCTGGCGCTGAAACAGGGACTTCGTCCCTCCTGCTTCACTTTCTCTCTAGATAAGAAGCCGCCCAGTTCCTACTCCAACCTCCTCCTTTGTGCGTAGAAGTACATCCATGTAGATGAGGCCGACTCCACCCGCTGGGAGTCTGAGAGGGGCTCAGGCCGGAGATTCGCTCATTCTAAGCCAATCGGATCCTCTCGCCCCAAGAAGCCCGAGCTGCCACGATGACCAGACAACAGGCGCCGAAGCCTCGCCCCTAGGGAGAGCGAGCTCATGCCTCTTCTTGCCCCTTGCTCTCATATCCTCATGGAGATCGAGGGCGAGCCTTATCTCCAATGCCCTCCTCCTATGAAGAAAAGCTTTCCCCGTGACAAAGCCGCTATTACCGTTTTCACCGGGACTATGGCCACGACACCGACAACTATTACAGCCTAAAGCGGGCCATCGAAGAACTCATCCAACGGGGTTACCTTGGGAAGTATGTCCAAAAGGCACCCCTGGCTATTCCGGCACTCATGGGACCTCCATCCGCTCAAGCTATTATCGACAACTCCCTGACGAAAAGGACGATGGGAATGGTATCTTGGAGGGCAGCCTCTTCATCCAAGCGGTCAAGGGGGGATGGGGACTTAGATGACGTAATCTCTAGAGGGGAGTTAGCCAGGGTAGACAATGTAAATAATGAAGGCATTGTCGTTTCGATGACGATCGCTAAACACCCTGTAAAAAGGATCCTGATTGATAGTGCAGCTTGACCAACATCATTACCTACAATGCATTTGTTAGGATGGATTTATCTCTTGACTTCCTTCAGCCAGTAACGGCTCCCTTGGTCGGGTTCACAAAAGATTCGGTGAAAGTGGAAGTTGAGATCACCTTACCGATGATGGCCGGGACACCGCCGTATCAGAGCACAGTCATGATGAAATTCTTAGTCATCGAGTACCTCTGACGTACAATGCCATCCTCGGCCGACCCGGCCTCAACCTCCTTGATGCGGTCATCTCCACCAAGCGGCTACTCGTGCAGTTCCCTACTAGCAACGGAATCGGCGAGATGCAAGGAGAGACCTGTCCTGCCCTGCTATCACACAGCTTCAAGCCCTCAGGAGATCACACCTCATTCAGAGGTGCCAGACCCCATAGAGTCCAGCAAAGGAGGAGAGCCAGCTGAGCAGCTGTTGACCTTTCCATTAGGGGATGACTTGACGAGGACAGTGTGAGTCGGCGAACTTCTCCTCGTGAAGGACCAAGATCACCTCCTGACTTTCTTGCGGCCAACTTGGACATTTTCTCCTGGTCAGTGTTCGACATGCCCAGCATTCCATCAGAGGTGATTACCCACAAGCTCAACATCGACCCAAAACACCGTCCGATCCGCCAAAGAAAGAGGAGTTTTGCCCCTGAGCGGTAGAGGGCCATTGACGAGGTCAACAAGCTGCTCGCTGTTGGCCACATTCAGGAGGTGCACTATCCGAGTTGGTTGGCCAACGTTGTCATGGTCCGTAAGGCAAATGGGAGCTGAAGGATCTGCATCGACTTCACTGACATCAACAAGGTATGCCCAAAAGATAGCTTTCCATTGCCTCGGATTGATCAAATGGTGGATTCAACATCCGGTCACGAGCTTCTCAGCTTCATGAACACCTTCTCCGGGTATAACCAGATAAAGATGGACCCGAACAATGAGGAGCACATCTCTTTCATGACCGAGAAGGGCATCTACTGCTACAAGGTAATGCCCTTTGGCCTCAAGAATGCAGGAGCAACTTATCAAAGGTTGATGAACAAAGTCTTCCAAGACCAGCTGGGCCAGAACATGGAGGTCTACGTAGACGACATTCTGACAAGGAGCGCCCATGCTTCCGACCATATCTCTGACCTAGAAGATATCTTCAACAACCTCCGCCGCTACAAAGTCAAGCTGAACTCGAAGAAGTGTGCCTTTGGGGTCACGACAGGAAAATTTTTGGGCTTTATGGTGACTCAGCGAGGGATTGAGGCAAACCCATAGAAGATTAGCTCCATCCTTGATATGAGGCCATCGGCTAATAAGAAGGAAGTGTAGCGGCTCACCAGGAGGGTGGCGGCCCTAAGCCAGTTCGTCTCCAAGTTAGCTGAGAGGTGCATGCCTTTCTTCAAAACCCTGTGCAAAGTGAACGGGTTCGAGTGGATAGAAGACTTCCAAAGAGCTTTCGAAGGATTGAAAGCATTCGTATCTACCCCGCCACTCCTGTCAAAGCCAAGGGATGGAGAGGGCCTTTTCCTTTACCTCGCCACCTCCTCGGAGGTTGTCAGCTCCGTCCTAGTGCACCTCGACGTTGACGGAACCCAGAAACCCGTCTACTATGTGAGCAAGGTACTCCACGACACTGAGGTCAGGTACTTCAAGATAGAGAAGATTATCTTTGCTCTGATCATTTTTTCCTAGTGGCTCCGGCCATATTTCCTGGCTCACCCTATTGTTATGCTCATGGACCAACCCCTCAAAGCCATACTGGCCCATCCTGACACCTCGGGCCAGCTTGCCAAATGGGCAATCAAGTTGGGAGAGTTTGACCTCTCATTTCAGACAAGGCTGGCTCTAAAGTCTCAAGTCTTGGCCGACTTTCTGGTCGAGTGCACCTGGACGGAGGAGCAAGCAAAGGAATCTCCTGTCGTGTAACCCGACGTCAAGCTCAAGGACGTGGGAGAATTTTGGATCCTCCACGTGGATGGTGCCTTAAACTTCCAAGGAAGCGGTGCCGGCCTCATCCTTGCAGGTCCAGAGGGCAAGAAGGTGGAGTACGCCCTCTGTCTCCTCTTCAAAGCTATGAAAAATCAGGCCGAGTATGAAGCTCTGCTAGCCAAAGTGAGACTCGCCCATGAACTTGGGGTGAAACATCTCAGAGCCTTTATTGATTCCCAACTCTCTTCGAGTAAATCAATGGAGAGTACGAGGCACGGGACCCACCATGGCTCAGTACCTAGATAAGGTTTGGCTCCTAGTCTCTTTGTTGGCCTACTTCAATATTAGCTACATCTTTCGGAGCGAGAACGCCAAGGCCGACACCCTTTCCTGTCTAGCACCTCGGTGGGCGGCATCCTGGGGGATACCTACATCAAGCACTTGGAGAAGCCCAGCATCAAAGGAAAAGAGGAGGTCCTCCTAGTCACCTGGGAGCCAACTTGGATGGACGCCTACGTTCGCTACCTCACGAACGACACCCTTCCAACCAATCGTGAGGAGGCCAGGCTGTTTAAATGGAGAGCTTCCAAATTCACCCTTCTAGATATGCATCTATACAGAAGGTCATTCTCCTACCTCCTTCTCAAATGTTTTGGACCTGCAGACGCTGACTATATTCTCAAAGAGATCCATGAAGGCATCTATGGAGATCATCTGGGGGGCAGATCACTAGCTCAGAAAGCCATCCGTCAAGGCCACTACTAGCTTACCATAAGGGAGGACGCTGCCAGGCTGGTTTAGAGATGTGATAGTTGCCAAGGATATGTACACATCAAACGATAGCCGTCTGCCTCATTGAGTCCGCTCTCGGCCCCATGGCCCTTCGCCCAATGGGGAATAGACATTCTCGGACTGTCCCCCCCGGCTTTGGGTCAGTGGAGGTTTTTGCTCGTCGCCATCGACTACTTCATCAAGTGGGTTAAAATCGAGGCACTGGCCAAGATCATCGAGAGCAAGGTTAAGGCCTTCTTCTGGAATTCTATCATATGTCGTTTTGGCTTGCCTCATACCATCGTTACCGACAACGGCCGGCAGTTTGACAACGCCACATTTAAGACTTTTTGTGCTGAGCTGGACATCTGCCATCGGTTTACCTCTGTTGGCCACTCGCAGATCAACGGGGAGGTTGAGGTCATGAATCAGACCATCCTCCGAGGACTCAGAATCCGGCTGGACAGATCTAGAGGTAGATAGGTGGAGGAGCTCTCCAGCATGCTGTGAGTGTACAATACGACTCTAAGGGCCTCGACGGGAGAGACCCCCTTCAGTCTCGTCTTCGAATCCGAAGCGGTCATCCCCATCGAGATTGGCTTACCAAGTCATCGAGTGGAGTCCTACAATGAAGAAGACAACGCCACACAGCTAAGAGCCAACCTCGATTTCATTGATGAGGTGCATGACCGAGCATGACTCCGAATGACCACCTTTCCCCAGCGAGCAGCTAGGTACTACAACGTCCGGGTATGTCCCAAGATGTTTCGCCCTGGAGATCTAGTCCTCAGAAAGACCGAAGTGTCCAAGTCAATGGAGGGGGGCAAGCTATCTCCAAACTGGGAAGGTCTCTACCGCGTCACCGAGGTACTTCACCGGGGGGCATACCGGATCGAAGAACTCAGCGAACGACTCATCCCACGCACTTGGAACGTACACAATCTCCGCTAATACTATCAATGATGTACCCCCCTCCACTGTTGATAATGAAGAATTTTTTAAACACTACATTTGGCTCATCTCCAAAGCTGAGGACTCGTTAACTAAAGAAGCTCGTCGGCATCGCGACTAATGGGACACCACTCAGTCTAGCGTAGAGGCGCCCCCCGAGTCGGTTCAAGTCCCTAGCAACCCCGTACCCGTTCGAGTCACCTCTCAGATAGGCACATAAACCCCCGAGGCGGTTCTAAAGGAGCTCGTCAGCATCGCGGCTAATGGGACACCACTCGGTCCAGCGCGGAGGCGCCCTCGAGTCGGTTCAAGTCCCTAGCAGCCCCGTACCCATTCGAGTCGCTCCTCGGGTCGGCACACAAACCCCTGAGGTGGTTCTAAAGGAGCTCGTCGGCATTGCGGATAACGGGACACCACTCAGTCTGGTGCAGAGGCACCCCCGAGTTGGTTCAAGTCCTTAGTAGCCCCGTACCTATTCGAATCACCCCTCGGGTTGGCATACAAATCTTCAAGGCAGTTCTAAAGGAGCTCGTCGACATCGTGGCTAACGGGACACCACTCGGTCCGACGCGGAGGCGCTCCTGAGTCGGTTTAAGTCCCTAGCAGCCCCGTACCTATTCGAGTCGCCCCTCGGATCGGCACCCAAACCCCCAAGGCAGTTCTAAAGGAACTCATCGGCATCGCGGCTAACGGAACACCACTAGGTTCGGCGTGGAGGCACCCCCGAGTCGGTTTAAGTCCCTAGCAGCCCCGTACCCATTCGAGTTGCCCCTCGGGTTGGCACACAAACCCCCAAGGCGGTTCTAAAGGAGCTCATCGACATCGGCTAACGGGATACCACTCAGTTCGGTGCGGAGGCACCCCCAAGTCGGTTCAAGTCCCTAGCAGTTTCGTGCCCATTCGAGTCGCCCCTCGGGTCAGCACACAAACCCCTAAGGTGGTTCTAAAGGAGCTCGTTGACATTGCGGCTAACGGGATACCACTCGGTCCGGCGCAAAGGCACCCTCGAGTTGGTTCAGGTCTCTAGCAGCGCCGTACCCGTTTGAGTCATCCCTTGGGTCGGCACACAAACCCTCAAGGCGGTTCTGAAGAAGCTCATCGGCATCGCGGCTAATGGGACACCACTCGGTCCGGTGCAGAGGCATCCCCGAGTCGGTTCAAGTCCCTAGCAGCCTCGTACCCATTCGAGTCGCCCCTTGGATAGGTACACAAACTTCCGAGATGGTTCTAAAGGAGCTCGTCGGCATCGTGGCTAATGGGATACCACTCGGTTTGGCATGGAGGCGCCTTCGAGTCGGTTCAAGTCCCTAGTAGCCCCGTACCCATTCGAGTTGCCCCTCGGGTCGGCACACAAACCCCCAAGGAGGTTCTAAAGAAGCTCGTCGGCATCGCGACTAACGGGACACGACTCGGTCTGATGCGAAGGCACCCCCGAGTCTGTTCAAGTCCCTAGCAGTCCCGTACCCATTCGAGTCGCCCCTCGGATCGGCACACAAACCCCGAGGCAGTTCTGAAGGAGCTCATCGGTATCGCGGCTAACGGGACATCACTTTTTTCGGCACGGAGGTGCCCTCGAGTTGGTTCAAGTCCATAACAGCTCCGTATCCGCTCGAGTCGCCTCTCGGGTCGACACGCAAACCCCCGAGGTGATTCTTGGAGACTCCTAAACGCGCTTAAGTCCTCGACTAACACAGACACCCTTCGTTTGCTCCATCAGATGGCTAAGGGATAAATAACTCGACAGACAATGCAAGTTCGTGCGAACCCTGGTCGGGTTGCGAGGAGGGCTGTGACTACTCACTATCGAACCTAAGTGTTGGAACTAGCGCGACACTGCAGACATATGAAGCAATCACAGAAGACAAACGAAGACTTTTTGAGCAAAATCTTTTCCTTTTTATTGATATTTCTGACAATTACAAAATCCGACTCGAAGTCAGTTACAAAAAGGAAAAAGATACAGAAAGAAAAGAAAAACACAAAAAGAAAGCCTAATCTACGGCTTGCTGGATCTTGACTCTCCGTCATCCTCATCCCCATTCGACTCTCCATCTTCTAGGTCCCCAGGTTGAATGGCTTCAAGATTGAGGTCGCTGATTCCGAAGACCTCGGCGACCTTCGCTTTGTAGTGCTTGAAGCCTTGGGCGTAGGCGTCAAGGCTGGCTTTGATCATTTTCTGCTTAAACTCCGGCAAGCCCCAAAACTCCATGATGGCACCTTTGGCTTGGGCCTCGGCTTCTCGGACTTATGCCTCGGCTTTCTCGGCCTAAGCTTCGGCTTCCCAGGCTCGGCTTTTGGCCTCCTCAGCCTAGGCCCCGATGTCCCAGACTTGGGCTGTGGCTTCGACCCGCCTTTCCTCTGTCTCCTATGCTGCCACCTTCACTGCAGCGGCCCTCCCCATGGCGGCATGGGCTTCAACTGCTGATGCATCGGCCCGGCTCTCGGCATCCCTGAGCTGGCAGGTTAGCTCCTCAACCCTCCTCTCGGTTAACTCTAGGCTAGACGAAACTATTGCCAGCTTGGCCTCGGCCATAAAGGACCGACTGTGCTCGATCGCTGTCTTATTCTCTTCCTCCTTGAACCGGGCCTTCCATTCGTCCCGGTCAACCTGCGATGCAAGAAGTTTGCCGACCAAGTCGTTCTTCCGGGTCTTGGCCTCTTCCAACTTCCGAGTGAACTTCTTGGTCACTTCTCTGCATCGGTCCTAGTACTTGTCTACTCTCTCCTAGGAGCGCGCGATCGAGTCGCACATCTGGATCATTGAGTCTTTGAGGGCAAGGACCTCATTGGCCACCTATATGGATCAATTGATCAGCTATGGATCATACCAGATGAGTATAAAAAGGGAATAGACGAAAATTATCTGGAGCACCGATATGTAGGCCGCATTGAGGAGCATGGCAGAGGTCTCAGGTGCAGCTGCGCACGGAAGTGCGGCAGACGCACCCTCTCCAGCAGGCGCTCCACCTGCCTTGCATCCTCCATCATCGAGATTCTTGGCACCGACCGTGGTGGTCGGGCCGGTACTTTCCCGACCGCCGCTGGGTGGTTGCTAGGGTGGCTGGCGGTGGCGAATCTTCCAGCTTTGCCTAGCCTTCGTCTCCCGATCCCGCCTCATCGTTATCCACCATCGTTGCTGCCTCCCCCTCTTTGGCCATCGGGAAAGCCTCTTCTACCTCTGGCTCGGGAGGAGCTGGATGTTTGCCTTCAGTTCCCGACTCGCCCACCTCGGTCAGCTTCGCGGGGGCGGGAGTCCTGTTCTCGGGATCCAAATCCACGATCATCGGCTCGGGAGCAGTTGGGGTCCCCTCATCAGCGCCTTTGGTCGGGGCCGGCTGGCCTCCCTCCTCCATTCCCACCTCGGCCACTGTGAGAGCCACTTTACCTGCCGGCGCTTCGGCCAAGATGCTCTCCCTCGACTCCCCCTTGGGAGCCGCCTCAGCCGGAGTCGCCTCTGTCGGAGCTACCTCCATAGGGACTTCGGAGGCATGGGCCGGCTCACCCTGGGCCTTCTATCAAGCTCTCTTTGCCGGCCTCACCTCCTTGCTGGCCTCCTGCCTCTTCTTGCGCATGGCCGCTTTCAGCTTCTCGGTGGGCACCTTCATCGCTGCACAAGGAGCTAACAGTCAGCAAAAGAAAAAGCTAAGTCTGAGGACAAGAAGGGCGGGATCTCGCGCTCACCAACCATCGGGGCCAACTCGGCCTCATAGAGATTCTCCTTGGCCAAGAATTCCTTATAGGAGGGGATCTCGGAGGACATTAGACGGTCGAAGAGCTCCCGATCCTTTCGTCCATGGCTGATTTCTTATTAGGGTCGACGTCGGGTTCTCTCCAATCCGTCCTCACTCCTTTCACATAGGCAAATAAAAAATGGGATTTCTATCCCTTGACTTTGGAGGGAAGATGAAGGGGTAGGGTCCGACCTAGCCTAGAAGTGAAAATCCACCACCCGTCTTTACCGTGGTGGCGGAGCTTATAGAGGGCCTAGAACAAAGAAATCTTAGCTTCCGAGCCCTGAAAAAAACAAAGGATGACAAATGCACAGATTATCCGAATCGAGTTCGGAGTCAACTATGCAAGAACTAGCATATACCTATCTAGCAAATTCAAAAAAAAATAATGAAAAGGAAGACGAAGCCCACACCTAAAGAACTCTTCGTACAGGGCTTTCCGACTGGATCGATCGGAGGTCACCCTGTCCTCGGGTCCAGGCACGGACAGTTGGATGAAACTGGGGACTCTATACCTACTCCTAAGGTCTTCTACTTCCTTGGGTGTCATGATGGAAGCCATCCCTTCGGCCCTGCTAAATTAGATCTGACTACCGGAGGAGAGGCTGGACGGGTTGGGAACACCGGAGCTACCCTAGCTGGGACTACCCTAGATGGAGGTGTCCTAGGGAGAGGCGCTTGGGGTGGCGGTTGGGCATCTACCGTCAAATGGTCTCAAATAGTGATACGTCCGACCAGCCGAGACTACGATGGACTAAAGGAACCTCCTCCTCCTCATCCGAGGATCGGGAGGAGCTCATAACGGGCCTCTTACCCTCCCAAATGGTACAGCGATCCATGGGTGCCAGAGAAGGGAGACCAAAAGCAAAGGGGAGGCAAAAAGGGGGACTGACCTGATGTCGGGAAAAGAAAGTAGAAGCTGAAAGTTTTAGACTCTGAAGGTTCAGGGCTCAGAAGGAAGAAGACAACGAAGAAGACGATGGTAGCAAAAAGGTCGCCCTCAAGCGGAAGGGATGGTTTATACTAGTTTTTGAATTGTCTCGCCCAAGGCATCGCCACGTGGCCTTCTGCTGTTACATGGGACTTCCAGCTGTCGACAATCTAGCCAGCGCTCGAGGTGCAACACCTCGATTCTGCTCAGAGAGCGAGATTTGCGGCCAATGAAAAGACATGGGGGGCAGTGGAGAAATGATGGCGCCCGCTCTCTTTCATTTTTCGAGAGATATTCTCTAAATGCGCCCAGTGCTGATGTCATCTTCCGCATTTTTGCTTGGTTACGGAAGGTTTTCGAAGCGACATATCCTCGGAAGGATGCACCGCGCCTCCGATGATTAAAGGCGCATGAAAACCAGCAGTTATTACAAATTTTCGTGCTCCTTTTGCCCAAGGAGCAACAAACACGTGGCTACTCGAGCTCAGAAGTGGAGGGGCATTTGGTGTGGCCGGTAGCACCACATGAACATTAATGGCAAAGCTGATCGACGGCGTGGATGAAAGCAAATGGCTACGTTTCTTCAGGATGGCCCTGCTCTTCAGCGGGTTGCATTTCTCCAAGTCGGCCCCAGCGATTTCAACTCCTCCAAGCTGGCCCCAGTGGCCTCGCCTTCTCCAAGCCGGCCCCAGCGGCCCCGCCTTCTTCAAGTCGGCCCTAGCGGCCCCGACTTCTCCAAGTCGGCCCTAGTGGCCCCGACTTCTCCAAGTTGGCCCTAGTGGTCCCGCCTTCTCCAAGTCGGCCCCAGCAGCTCCGACTTCTCCAAGGTTAGGCCTACTTACTGCCTAACCTATGCTGCCTGACACAGCCAAGCCCACCTACCATCTGGCCTGCACAGCCTGATGCAGTCAGGCCCACCTACGCCTGACCTGTGTAGTTGATGGAACGAGGCCCACCAATCGTCAAGCCCATATGCTCGATGGGACAAAGCCCACCAACCAACTCCTATTTACATAATTACCATGAGCTCACATACATTCTTCTTCATGGAACTCCATGTGGCTAATCTCTAGATGGATACCCAAGGTTTATAAAAGGATAAGAGAATTCAGAATAAAGGGTACGTCTGCTCACACACTCTCAGACCTAAGAATATTCTTCGATTCTCGAAGCCTTCTTCTTTTTCAGAGCTTCTTCAAACTCTCTCAGCTGTGACCTCGGTTGCTAGCTTGACCGTCGAAGGGTCCCTAACCGAAGCAATCTTCGGTCCTGGGACTTCTTGCAGGCCATCTGCTCCGAAGAAAGCTGCACTAGTAAACAAAGTCTTCCCCAACGATTGGTTCCGGCGATCAAGCGTCAACATAATGAATTTTTTTTTGGTTTGTATAGAAATGAAGATTATTTTTGCCTTTATTAGCTGGGACAAGGTGAAGATAAGTATATTCGTTTGCTAATGAGGTGAAGGATAAGTATATTCGTTTACCAACCCATTGGCTCCATATAATATCCTCATATATTTTCATATTTACATGATTATGCTCATAATTTTTACTAAAAATTTAAATATATTATTAAAAGAGAGATAGGGTGAGATAGGATGGAGTGTGGAATAGGTATTTATATTTCCTCATAGGGCAAGGATGGGCATTAAAAAATCCTTGTTTATAGTAGCAGGGATTATTTTATTTAGCAAGGATAAGGATAAGGATTGGCATTCCTGATTTTGCTTTGCCTTATCGCCATTTTTACTTCGTTTACTATCATGGTTAGGGATGGGGTGGAGCGGGTACGGAAAAAGATATCTCCATACATTATACTCATTGGAAAAATTTATATTTATACCCGTTATGAATATAAAATTTTATACCCCAATCGATATTCATGGGATTATGTAATATTCATATCTATCCTATTATCCATACGCACTTTATGCCTGCTTTGTACCATCCATCCGTTTTATACTTTGTTTCATTTGTTTTATGTTTTTTTATTTTATTTTTTCTTTCGAATTTCAATTCCAAGCTCAGGCCGAGGGAATTGTGGGCTGCTTTTCTATATTTTTCACTTCAACTACAGCATCGACAAATGGACTAGGTGTGGAGAAATTATAGTCTATGACTGCTTGTAAAGTTTATTATTGAAAGTTAAAAATTATGTTAATAAATAAGATAATTAACTAAATTTATTAAAGGCTATAAGGGATATGAAGAGGGTAGGATGAAAATATCTTTACGTCCATATTCATCTCATATTCATAATGGTTTTAGCCACATGTTCTTATACTTGTATTTGTGTCTATCTTTTTTATTTTAATACTTGCTCCAATAAAGTGAAGCAGGTGCATATTCATGGGCTTAGAGAAAATTGGTATTCTTAGTCACAATTTGTATTAGCATGGTTTGTGATATTTGATAAGGGAAAATGCCTTACACTACGCATGATGATTCGTTTGCATGCATGACGAACCTAGCAAAAATTATTTTTTTAAGGATCGAAGCCCGCTATGCGCTGAGTCTTTTGCGTACACCGGTGCTAGCATCCAACGGCAGACAACGTCTTAGCTAAGCCTATTGGTGGCCCTTTGGCCCTTCTCTCACTGGGGAATGAACTTCTTGGGACCATTTTCTTCGGCCTTCGGACAACGCAAATTCCTGCTGGTAGCCGTCGATCATTTCACCAAGTGGATCGAGGCCGAGGCACTCGCTAAGATCACCGAAGGCAAGGTGAGATCTTTTTTCTGGAAGTCCATAATATGCCGGTTCGGGCTACCGCATACCCTCATCACTGACAATGGCTGGCAGTTTAACAATGCACCTTTCTGAGGATTCTGCACCACGCTAAGTATTCACCAGCGGTTCACCTCGGTCAGGCATACTCAGACTAACGGTGCACATGAGGTGACCAACCGCATCATTCTCCAAGGACTTAGAGCTCGGCTAGATGACTGCAAAGGATGGTGGGTGGAGGAGCTCTCCAATGTGCTGTGGGCATACCACATAACGCCTCGAGCATCCACTGGAGAGACTCCCTTCAGCCTGGTCTTCGGGTCCGAAGCCGTCATTCCCGTGGAGATAGGCGCCCCGAGCCCCCGGGTGGAGTCATACAGTGAGGATGTTGGCCCAGATGGCAACCCAAGAGGGGGGATGAATTGGGTTCTTTAAAAATTTAAATTCTATTTCGAATTAGATAGAATGATGCCAAAGTATGCAAGTGAATGGAGTTAATCGAAGCTGAGCGCAGGCAGTTAAAGAAGAGAGAGAGAAATCAAGACACTACAAATACGCAAATTTTATAGTGGTTCGGTGTAACCAACACCTACGTCCACTCCCAAGTAGCACTTGGGTCCACACTATAATCTCCTTGATTACAGCCGAGTTGTTTTGCAAGCTCACAACTCAAAACTTGTGTTTCACCGGGATCACAACGAACCCAGCTGGTTTTTCGGGCTCACCAGCACACAACCCAAAACACAAGCTGTCCTTAGCTTGTCCCGAGGTATAGTACCTCTACTAATTCAATCCCTTGATTGAACTAGAAAACAATAATTAAAATGAAGTCTACAACACAAGATAGCTCCTTAAATGAGCAAATATACAATTTAAATAGATAAGGTTAGAAAAGCATGATTGAAGCTCGTTGAATGTGTGCTTTTCTTCTTTTCTTCTTTTCTCTTGAATGATTGAATCGGGCCTCAGCTCAGATTCTTCACAGCAAGCTCGGATGAGAAGATGAGGATTTGGGGATTTTTGCTCTCTTTCTTCTTGGGGTGGAAATCTCCTTGATTTTCTCTTGAAAAGCTTTTGGATCTCTCCTTTGGACTCTTTGAGATTGATGGATTTGCTCTTTGAGTTTTTCCTCTGTGTTTTCTTCCTTGAGATCTTTTCGGATTTCTTTTTGTTTTTCTCGTCTCTTTTTCTTTTTCTTCTTTTTCCCTTTTTATAGATCTCTTAATCCAGGTTTAGGTGGGAAAACTAGTCGTTGGAGATATTTGGATTCTTCTACACACAAAGAAAATAGCCGTTAGAGGTTAGGTGAGAAGAAATCTTACCGTTGGAATCCGTTCTGACAGATAAAAAGTCCGTTCCTGACAGGTTGGAGTCGGCTTCAACTTTTTAGGTGTCGGCTCCAAGACTAGTATCCAAAAATAGAAAGTAAAAGTTCATTGAGGAGTCGGCTCCAAAAAAATTGAGTGTCGGCTCGCCGCTTTCGGGTGTTGACTCCGGAATCCATAAGGTGTCGGCTCCAGAAATGCTCAAAATAACACACTCTCTGTTCTCAGGTTAGAGTCGGCTCCAGAGACTGTAAGTGTCGGCTCCCAAAATCTAGGTGTCGGCTCTCGAAAACATGGTGTCGACTCCGGAAACTGAAACAAAATATGCTTTTCGGTGTCTCAGGTTGGAGTCGGCTCCGAAACTCTGGGTGTCGACTCCAGACCGTGCCAAAAATTAGGAAAACATCAGATCCACCATGGGGTCGGCTCCAGACCATCTATGACCGTGCCAAAATTTGAGAACTGTTCTGATACGCCCATGTGTCGACTCCTGACTTATAGGTGTCGACTCCAAGGTCTGAACTTTTGAAAATTACAATTTGAAACTCATCTTAAAATCAATTTTGAGTGATATTTGAATTGTTAAACTTTCTTAATACCTGAAACACTCTGTAAATTTGTCAGAAACAATGTGAATATACTCATGGCTTTTGTTAATCATCAAAATCAATAATTGGGTCAACAATCTCCCCCTTTTTGATGATGACAAAAACATTGAGTATATGCATGGTTAATTAAAGAGTTTTACGATAGGAATAATTTATCATAGTTAAGCTTTCCCTGAATGAGGTAGCTCCCCCTATGAAACTTAAAATGAAATTTTCTCTCCTTATTTTGAAATTTCATTTCTCTCCCCCTTAATTTCATTTCTCTCCCTTAAAAAATTCATGCAATAATCAGCTTAATCAAATTATTTAAGTGTTCAATAATGCATATACAATATCTTCTCTCCCCTTTTTTGTTATCAACAAAAAGGTTAAGATAAGATACAATTTAGCTTAACATTCAACCACAAGTTAACTCATTGAATAAGACAATATTAATTCAAAGTAATTTCATTGCATCAAAGATTTCACTATAGAAGTTTCATTACATCAAAACATTCTATCAAAACATTACATCAAAATATTCTATTACAACAAAGTGTAAAGCAAATTAAAACTTTAAAATCCAAAACTGAAGCGTTTCTTCAGTCCTTCTAAGATCTTTTCCATTCCTTCCTTTTGAATCTTCATAAAATCATTTAAGCTTCTTTGAACCAAGTCAGCTGCATTGTTTATATTCTCTTGTAGCTCTGCATTGCTTCTAGAATATGTGTCAGAATCACCAGCAATGTCCTTGATCTTATCAAAAATATTCATTAAATCACATTTTAGGGCTTCAGAAGAAGTTCCAAGAGAGGATCCAATTTGGTTCACTTTGTCTTCTAAGGAGTGGAAAGATTCTTTTAAACTCAAAAGTCTACTTTCAAAACTATTATTCATCTTCTCTTCATGTTCAGCCAACAAGGTCTTCAATTGCTCTAATTGTAAATCAGAAAAACCAGAAGCACTTGGAATTGAAGCAGGCATAGGTGTCGGTACATGAGCTGGAGCAGGAGCTGGAGGTGGTGAAGATCTGTTAGGCTCTGGTGAAGGATGCCTCACTGATGGATCAACCTCAGCTGGTGCAGAAGTCCTAACCTTAGCGGCTCTCTCATCCAGATGGCCTTTTCTCTCCCATTGACCATTCACTTTTACGAATCCCATCCTGTGCACCATAGCCAAGCTATAATAATCTGTCTAAGGTTCTTTGATGGCTCATTGTCAGAAATCACAATACCTTGACTTCGAAAAACCATAGTTAAAATCATCCCATAAGGCAAAGAAGATCTCCTTTTGCCCCCGGCCTCAGCCATATACATATCATCATCCCAGCAAGATTAATCGGCCGACCCGTTAAGACGCTGTCCATAACCATAATGTCTCGTTCTAAGACATACTCAAAATGACCAGTCTTGGGGAATAAGATCCTACTACAGATGTTGTGTAATAATCTAAGCTCCAAGGGCAACTGATTAGCCCTTACTTCTTCAAATTCAGTTACTTCTCTACCTAACATCCTTGACAATGCATCAGATCTTTCACTGTGAATATTAGCTACAAGCCTAGTGACATGGATGCTCAAAAGATTTCCTAAACTTTGAAATGTAAGATGAACTCTCTTTCCTCATACAGAATTGATTATCCCACCATCTCCCCTTGATAAATTAAAGTAAAATTCCTTAACTAGGGCTGGATAAGTGGGAACATCCAAAGAACATACCTTGTTCCAGTCGAGCTCTTTAATCTGTCTTCCAATAGAAAAGCCCTCAGTCTCAAAGAAATCAAAATTCACTTTTCTTCCCATAGTAATCACACGCCCCATAAGGGTTTCTACCTAAGGAGAGGAGTGGCTAGGGTTATCCGAATGTGTTGAGGAGGAATCATTGCTTGGGGATGGCTCACGGACGGGACGCCGAGCCGTAAGCTTCCGAGTGGTTACGGGAGCACCAAGGACCGATCCCCTACGCTTAGGTGCCATAGAAATCTTAGGGAATGGTTGATTTGAGGGAGTTTAGGCTTTGGGAGGTTTGGAGAGGTTTTGGATAATGTTTGGAAATGTTTGGAAATGAGAAGGTGTCGACTCTGCCCTAATAAAATCAATTTGGGGCTACTAGGTGTTGACTCCCGCAAAGTCAGGTGTCGACTCCAAGTCGCTAACATAGTTAGCGCTCGAACTGGAGTCGGCTCCGCTTAATCGGGTGTCGGCTCCAAGGTCCCAGACAGAGAGCGACACAGACAAGGTATCGACTCCACAAATTGAGGTGTCGACTCCACAGACAGTTTCAGAGAAAAATAACAGAGTTTCAGACATCCGAAACTAGTCGAAATAAACTCAATAAATTTTGATAAAATCTTTGGAATATGATGAATCAAATTACTTAAATGTCTAGATAAGTTGTCCTTAAAATTATGAGAGAAATCTTAAGAAACTGATGGAAATTTAGATAAACCTTCTTAAGAGTTTCAAAATCATTCAAAGGATCACAAATTCCTAATTCACCTCTAAGATAACAAAATCTCTCTTCACTCAAAGGTTTTGTAAATATGTCAGCTAATTGTTCTTCAGTACTAACATATCAAGACAAATTTCATAATTAGCTACATGTTCTCTAATGAAGTGATATCTAATTTCAATGTGTTTAGTTCTTGAATGTTGGATTGGATTCTTAGTTAAGTTGATTGCACTTGTATTATCACATCTAATAGGAGTTTTATCAAGTGTTATGCCATAATCTTCAAGTTGTCGCTTAATCCAAAGGATTTGAGCACAGCAACTTCCAGCTGCAACATATTCTGCTTCAGTCAGTTGATAATGCAACCAAATTTTGCTTTTTGCTAAACCAAGAGATTAAGTTACTTCCTAAAATTGACATGCACCACTTGTGCTTTTTCTATCTAATTTACATCCAGCATAATCAGAATCAGAATATGCAATTAAGTTCAGTGTTGAGTCTCTAGAATACCATAATCCTACATTTTTAGTTCCACTTAGATATCTTAAGATTCTTTTCACAGCAATTAAGTGAGATTCTTTAGGTTCTGATTGAAATCTAGCACATAAGCAAACAGCAAACATGATATCAGGTCTACTTGCCGTTAAGTAAAGTAGAGATCCGATCATACCTCTATAGTATTTTTGATCTACTTTCTTACCGTCTTCATCTTTGTCTAATTTGCATGAAGGACTCATAGGTGTTCCAAGGGGTTTGATTGATTCCATTCCAAACTTCTTGAGAATTTCCTTTGTGTACTTTGTTTGGTTGATGAAAATCCTTCTTTGCTTTGCTTGATTTGAAGTCCTAGGAAGAAGTTGAGTTCTCCCATCATGCTCATTTCAAATTCACCCTGCATTAACTTAGCAAATTCTTGACACAAGAAATTGTTAGTAGCACCGAATACAATATCATCTACATATATTTGTACTACTAATAAATCTTTGTCTTTTCTTTTCAAAAATAAAGTTTTATCTACATTTCCTCTAGTAAAATCATTTTCAATCAGAAATTTACTTAACCTATCATACCAAGCTCTAGGTGCTTGTTTTAAACCATATAGTGCTTTGTGCAATTTAAAAACATGATTTGGAAATTCATGATCTTCAAAACCAGGTGGTTGTTCCACAAAAACTTCTCATTTATAAAACCATTTAAAAATATACTTTTAACATCCATTTGAAATAAATTTATGTTCATATGACATGCAAATGCAAGTAGTAATCTAATTGCTTCTAATCTAGCTACAGGTGCAAAAGTTTCATCAAAATCAATTCCTTCTTCTTGATTATATCCTTTTGCAACTAATCTAGCTTTATTTCTAATTACTATGCCATTTTCATCTAATTTATTTCTAAATACCCATTTAGATCCTATAACTGAATGATCTTTAGGTCTATCAACTAAGGTCCATACATTATTCCTAGTAAATTGATTTAATTCTTCTTGCATAGCTAACATCCAATTATTATCTTTTTCAGCTTCTTCAATATTTTTAGGTTCAATTTGAGATACAAATGCAAGATGATTATTGATATTCTCATAGATGATCTAGTTCTTACTCCTTGAGATGGATCACCTATAATCAATTCCTTTGGATGACCATAGGCATATCTCCAATCTCTAGGAAGATCTACCTCATTATGATTAGTATCAATAACATCAATCCTAGGTGAATCATCATCTTTAGCTTCTTGTTCATGATCTGAAGATACATCTATATTAATTTTTCAATGTCTCTTTCTAATATGTTTGTATCTTCCTCATCATCAATCTTTTCTGAACTTGATGCTAAAGATTCATCAAAAACTACATGAATAGATTCTTCTACAATTAAGTTTTCTTGTTAAATACTCTATAGGCTTTACTAGTTGTTGAATATCCTAAGAATATGCCTTCATCAGATTTTGCATCAAATTTTTAAGATTATCTTTACCATTATTATGAATAAAACATTTACAACCAAATGCATGAAAGTAACTAATGTTTGGTTTTCTATTGTTCCATAGTTCATAAGGAGTTTTCTTAAGGATTGGTCTAATTAAAGCTCTATTAAGAATGTAACATGCCGTGTTATAGCTTCCGCCCAAAAGTACTTTGGTAGTTGCTTTCACATAGCATGGTACGGGCCATGTCTTCTAAAGTTCTATTTTTCTTTCTACAACTCCATTTTGTTGTGGTGTCCTAGGTGCAGAAAAATTATGATGAATGCCATTTTCAATGCAAAAGTTTTCAAATAAATGATTTTCAAATTCAGTGCCATGATCACTTCTAAGAGACACTATGGTGTTGTTTTTCTCATTTGTGACCTTCTTGAAAAATTTCAAAATATTGGAAAGGTCTCATCTTTATGAGCTAAAAACAATACCCAAGTGTATCTAGAATAATCATCTACAATCACAAGACCATATTTCTTTCCTCCTAGACTGTGGTTCTAGTAGGTCCAAAAAGATCCATGTGAAGTAGTTCAAGTGGCCTAGAAGTGGAAACAATATTTTTAGTTTTGAAAGAGTTTCTAGTTTGTTTTCCAAATTGACATGCATCACAAATTTGTTATTTTCAAAATCTAGTTGTGGAAGTCCTTTTACTAAATCCATTCTAATTAATTTTGAAATTAGGTGTGTGCTTGCATGACCTAATCTACGATGCCATAACCATCCAATCTCATTCATATTAGCATTATTAGCAACTAAGCAATGATTACTAGTAGACAAATTGTCTAAATCAATCAAGTATACATTGCCATTTCTATTTCCAATAAATACAATGCTATTATCAATGGGATTAGAAACAGTGCAAAGAAGCTTCAAATGATACTTTGAAACCTTTATCACACAATTGGCTAATACTAATTAGATTATGCTTTAAACCATTAACATAAGACATTTTCAATAAATGTGGAGGGAGTTATTTGAATTTTACCAAACCCCATGATCTGGCCTTTGCCATTGTCACCAAACGTAACAACTCCTCCTCTTTTGCTTTCAAGGGTGATGAATTGATCCTTGTCACCCGTCATGTGTCTTGAGCAGCCACTATCAAGATACCACTTTCACTTTGATCTTTTGGCCGCAAGACACTCCTGCAAAATGATCAAGTCTTATATTTAGGTACCCAAGCCTTCTTGGGTCCTTCATGGTTAGTAGCAATAAAGATTGTTCCTTTGGAACCCATATTTTCTTTCCTTTACTACTTAAATTCTTGTTAATTTTCTTAAAATTACATTCAAAGGATTTATGTCCCTTTTTGTTACAACAATGACATGAAACTTATTTTTTCTTGTTCTTTTCTAAAAAGTTTTTGACATACTTTTGTTTTATATTAGGCTATATCCTAATCCAGCCTTATCAAATATAGCTCTTTGATTACTCAATAATAATTAAGTTTTTCAGAACTATGTAAATTTATCAACTATATTTTTATATTTATCAACTTCCTTCTTTAAGCTATCATTTTCATTAGAAATTGATTCTTTTTCTTCAATCAAAACTTCATTTTCAGATTTTAATTTTTCAACTCATGAGTAAGATTATCCTTTTCTTTGACAAGATTTAAATTATCATTTTTCAAAGATTTATTTTTCTTTTTCAAAGCTTTAAAATCATCAACTAGTTCATTGAATGCTTCAAACAATTCATCAAAAGTAAATCATTTTCGGTACTTACCTCATTGTCGTCATTTGCCATAAAGCAAATGTTTGCAACTTCCTTTTGTTCTTCCTCGGAAGAGGATTCATCGCTGTCGCTCCATGTTGCAACATATGCCTTTCTTCTTCTTGTAGGTCTTTTTTAGTTGAGGACAATCATATCTAAAGTGCCCCGGTTTCTTACACTCATAGCAAATTAGGGGTCTTTCTCTTTGTCTTTGTCCTTGTCCTTTTCTTTTTTTTTCTCCTTCCATCTTAATTCCAGTTTTCTTTTATGGAAGGGTTTCCTTCTTCTCATGAATTTCTTGAACTTTCTAGCAAGAAGAGCTGTCTCATCATCATCTTCATCATCACTGCTGCTTCTCCTCAATTTCTGCAGCCTTAAGAGCTATAGTTTTCTTCTTTTTAACTTCTTCCTTTGTGCTGCTTCATGGTTAACTCATGGGTCATTAGTGATCCAAGTAGCTCCTCCAAGGTAAAGTGTTGAGGTCTTGGCTTCTTGGATTGCTGTCACCTTTGCTTCCCATGTCCTTGGAAGTGACCTAAGAATTTTACGAACCAATTCAGAGTTAGTATAGGTCTTGCCAAGACTTTTAACCATTTACAATATCGGTGAATCTAGTATACATGCATGCTATAGTTTCAGTTTGTTCCATGCTAAACAATTCATATTTATGAACAAGAATATTAATCTTAGATTCTTTAACTTGATTTGTACCCTCATGGGTAACCTCTAATCTATCCCATATTTCTTTTGTGGAATTACATGTAGAGATACGATTAAATTCGTTTGCATCTAAGGAACAATATAAAACATTCATGGCTTAGCATTGAGCTGAGCCATTTTCCTATCATTATCATTCCAATCCCTTTCGGGCTTAGGAACAATAGAACCATCAACATGTGTGTGGGTGTGCTAGGTCCATTAATTATGACACTCCATAATTCATAATCTGAAGCTTGAATGAATATCTCATTCTTGCTTTCCAATATGAATAGTTGGAACCATTAAACAAAGGGGTCTATTTGTAGAATGACCTTCAGCAAATGAAGATCCAGCTTGAGCTGCCATTTGGATCTTTAGCTCTTGATCGTTGGATCAAACAAATGAGCACTTGCTCTGATACCAATTGTTGGCCCAGATGGCAACCCAAGAGGGGGGGTGAATTGGGTTCTTTAAAAATTTAAATTTTTTCGAATTAGATAGAATAATGCCAAAGTATGCAAGTGAATGGAGTTAATCGAAGCTGAGCGCAAGAAGAGAAGAGAGAGAAAGAAATCAAGCACTACAAACACAATATTTTATAGTGGTTCGGTGTATCCAACACCTACGTCCACTCCCAAGTAGCACTTGGGTCCACACTATAATCTCCTTGATTACAGCCGAGTTGTTTTACAAGCTCACAACTCAAAACTTGTTGTTTCATCGGGATCACAACGAACCCAGCTGGTTTTTGGGCTCACCAGCACAAACCCAAAACACAAGCTGTCCTTAGCTTGTCCCGAGGTATACTACCTCCACTAATTCAATCCCTTGATTGAACTAGCAAACAATAATTAAAATGAAGTTTACAACACAAAGCTCCTTAAATGAGCAAATATACAATAAATAGATAAGGTTAGAAAAGCCTGATTGAAGCTCATTGAATGTGTGCTTTTCTTCTTTTCCTCTTTTCTCTTGAATGATTGAATCGGGCCTCAGCTCAGATTCTTCACAGCAAGCTCGGATGAGAAGATGAGGATTTGGGGATTTTTGCTCTCTTTCTTTTGGGGTGGAAATCTTCTTGATTTTCTCTTGAAAAGCTTTTGGATCTCCTTTGGACTCTTTGAGATTGATGGATTTTGCTCTTTGAGTTTTTCCTCTATTTTTTCCTTGGGATCTTTTTGGATTTCTTTTTGTTTTTTCGTCTCTTTTTGTTTTTCTTCTTTTTTCCTTTTTATAGATCTCTTAATCCAGGTTTAGGTGGGAAAACTAGCCGTTGGAGATATTTGGATTCTTCTACACACAAAGAAAATAGCCGTTAGAGGTTAGGTGAGAAGAAATCTTACCGTTGGAATCCGTTCTGATAGATAAAAAGTCCATTCCTGACAGGTTGGAGTCGGCTCCAACTTTTTAGGTGTCGGCTCCAAGACGAGTATCCAAAAATAGAAAGTAAAAGTTCGTTGAGGAGTCGGCTCCAAAAAAGTTGAGTGTCGGCTCGCTGCTTTCGGGTGTCGACTCTGGAATCCATAAGGTGTCAGCTCCAGAAATGCTTAAAATAACACACTCTCTGTTCTCAGGTTAGAGTCGGCTCCAGAGACTGTAAGTGTCGGCTCCCGAAATCTAGGTGTCGGCTCCCGAAAATATGGTGTCGACTTCGAAAACTGAAACAGAATACGCTTTTCGGTATCTCAGGTTGGAGTCAGCTCTGAAACTATGGGTGTTGACTCCAAACCGTGCCAAAAATCAGAAAAACATCAGATCCGCCATGGGGTCGGCTCCAGACCATCTATGTGTCGACTCCTGACCGTGCCAAATTTTGAGAACTATTCTGATACGCCCATGTGTCGACTCCTGACTTATAGGTGTTGACTCCAAGATCTGAACTTTTGAAAATTACAATTTGAAACTCATCTTAAAATCAATTTTGAGTGATGTTTGAATTGTTAAACTTTCTTAATACATGAAACACTCCGTAAATTTGTCAGAAACAATGTGAATATACTCATGGCTTTTGTTAATCATCAAAATCAATAATTAGGTCAACAGAGGAGGACAACCCGAATCAGTTGCGGGCCAACCTTGACCTGGTGGAGGAGATACAGAATCGAGCGTGACTTTGGATGGCAGCCTACGACAGCGAACGGCCAGGTATTACAATGCCAGTGTCTACCCAAAGACATTCTTTCCGGGGGACTTGGTCCTCCAATGGGTCGAAGTTTCGAAACCGATGGAAGGATGCAAGCTGTCACCAAATTGGGAAGGACCCTACCGAGTCACCGAGGCACTCCATCGTGGAGTGTATAGAATTGAAGGACTAGATGGGAAGTCGCTCCCGCGGACGTGGAACATAGACAACCTCTGTTGGTATTATCTGTAGTGTACCCTTTCTTTACAATGAATTGAATACTTGCCTTCTTTCGAGCTCTCGCCCTGCACTCTATATTAATAAACACGTATTCAAGTAATCCAGCTTTTCAGCAAAAAGCCCGAGGCCAGCTCGGCATTGCAAGCCCGATGTACCATTGGCACCGAAGACCAATGTAACATTGGCACCGAAGATCGGTGTACCACCGACAAAATGTCCGAGGCCAGCTCGGCATTGCAAGCCCAATGTACCATCGGCACCGAAGATCAATGTACCATTGGCACTGAAGACCGGTGTACCACCGGTAAAAAGCCGAGGCCAGCTCGGTACTGTAAGCCCGGTGTACCATCGGTACCGAAGACCAATGTACCATTGGCACTGAAGACTGGTGTACCATGGCAAAAGCCCGAGCCTAGCTCGGTACTACAAGCCCATTATACCATCAGCACCAAAGACCGGTGTACCATCGGCTCCCCAAAAAGCCCGAGGCTAGCTCGGCACTACAAGCTCGATGTACCATCGGCACCGAAGACCAATGTACCATTGGCACTGAAGACCGGTGTACCATCGGCAAAAAGCCCGAGGCCAGCTCGGTACTGCAAGCTCGATGTACCATCGGCAATGAAGACCGGTGTACCACTGGATCCCCAAAAAGCTCGAGGCCAGCTCAGCAATGCAAGCCCGATGTACCATCGGCACTGAAGACCAATGTACCATTGGCACCGAAGACCGGTGTACCACCGGCAAAAAGCTCGAGGTCAGCTTGGCACTGCAAGCCCGATGTATCATTGGCACCGAAGACTAATGTACCATTGGCACTGAAAACCGATGTACCACTGGCAAAAAGCCCAAGGCTAGCTCAGCACTGCAAGCCCGATGTACCATCGGCACCGAAGACCAATGTACCATTGGCATCGAAGACTGGTGTACCATCGAAAAAAGTCCGAAGCCAGCTCGGCACTACAAGCCCGATATACCATCGGCATCGAAGACCAGTGTACCATCGGCTCCCCAAAAAGCCCAAGGCCAGCTCGGCACTGCAAGCTCGATGTACCATTGGCTCCGAAGACCAATGTACCATTGGCACTAAAGATCGGTGTACCACCGGCAGAAAGCCCGAGGTCAGCTCGACACTGCAAGCCCGATGTACCATCGGTACCGAAGACCGGTGTACCACGGCTCCCCAAAAAGTCAGAGGTCAGCTCGGCACTGCAAGCCCGATATACCATTGGCACCGAAGACCAATGTACCATTGGCACTGAAGACCGGTGTACCACCGGCAAAAAGCCCGAGGCCAGCTCGGCACTGCAAGCCTGATGTACCATCAGCATCGAAGACCAATGTATCATTGGCATCGAAGACCGATGTACCATCGAAAAAAAGCCCGAGGCCAGCTCGGCACTGCAAGCCCGATGTAGCATCGGCACTGAAGACCAATGTACCATTGGCACTGAAGACCAGTGTACCTCCGAAAAAAGCATGAGGCTAGATCGGCACTGCAAGCCTGATGTACCATCGGCACCGAAGACCAATGTATCATTGGCACTGAAGACTGATGAACCATCGGCAAAAAGCTCGAGGCCAGCTCAGCACTGCAAGCTCGATGTACCATCGGCATCGAAGACCGGTGTACCATCGGCTCCCCAAAAAGCCCAAGGCCAACTCGGCACTGCAAGCCCAATGTACCATCGACACCGAAGACCAATGTACCATTGGCACTGAAGACCGATGTACCACCGGTAAAAAGTCCGAGGCCAGCTCGGCACTGCAAGCTCGATGTACCATCGGCACTGAAGACCGGTGTACCATCGGCTCCTCAAAAAGTTCGAGGCCAGCTCGGTACTGCAAGCCTAATGTACCACTAGCACTAAGACCGATGTCCCATCGGTACTCACGTCCGAGTCCACATCGACGTTCCAAGGCCGATGCTCCATTGGTACTCAGAAGCCCGAGTCCACCTCGGCGGTCCAAGACCAATGTTCCATCGGTGCTCAGAAGCCCGAGTCCACCTTGGCAGTCCAAGACTGATGCTCCATCGGTGCTCAGAAGCTCGGGTCTACCTCGGTAGTCCAGGACCGATGCTCCATTGGTGCACAGAAGCTCGAGTCCACCTCGGCGGTCCAAGACCGATGCTCCATCGGTACTCAGAAGCCCGAGTCCACCTCAGCGTTCCAAGACCGATACTCCATTGGTACTAAGAAGCCCGAGTCTACCTCGGCAGTCCAAGACCGACGCTCCCTCGGTGCTCAAAAGACCGAGTCAACCTCGGCATTTCGAAGCCAACGTCCCATCAAAACTTGATGGCCCGGGGCGGGCTCAACCCTGAGTTTGACTTCGGCTCTCCCGGGAGTCCGACCCTACGTGGCAACTAAGTCAGGTCACTCAAGGGACGAACACTACCCTCTACCGATGCGGCCCCCTAGGGGTCCCACGTCGGTGAGCCAGGGACTTAAAATACGACACATTGCAGATAGCTAAAAACAATTTCATTGATGCAAAGTGTTTACAAAATGCCGACCAAATCAGACTTGGTACAAAAACAAGGGAAAAACAGTGCAAAATCAAGGGTCGGCCGTGGGCTTGTCATCAGAGGGGGCCCCCTCAGACCCTTGGTCTAGCTCTATGTCCAAGGCGCGGGGGAGATCTAGGACCCGAGCCACCTTCTATCTGGCATCACGGAATCCTTGGAGGTAGGCGTCCGCGTTGCCCTCGACTAGCTCGTCGGCGAAACGTTCTGAGGCTCGAAACTCTTCTACGACCACTACAACTCTAGCCTTGGTCGTGGCCTCCGCCTCGTGGACCCTAGCCTTGGCGGCAGCTTCCACTTCTCGGGCTCGCGCCTCCATCTCTTCAGCCAGCAAGGCGGCCCTCCTCATAGCCTCCTCGGCGCGCTTGGCCCTGGCCTTGGCCGACTGGATGGCGGAGTCCAGTTCGGCAATATGGAGGTTCCTGGCCTCGACAAGAATATCAGCTTCCCCGAGCTGGTTCAATGCCACTCGGGCTTGGTTGGCCTCGACCTCTGCCCGCTTAGTGGCCTCAGCTATCCCGACGGCTCACTCAATCCTTGCCGCCTCTAGGGCCCTCTCGGCCCCTCGGCTCGGGCCTGGGCCTCCTCGGCATCCAGCCGAGCCTGACAGATGATAGCCTCCCCCTCGCCGATGACCTCCCTAGTAGCTGCCTGGGAGTTTTTTGCCTGCATTCAAAGTGTCAACCATGCAAACTATCGGGTATTTGAAGCCAAGGGCAAAAGAGTTACTTACCCGGACGAGGGCCGCGAAGGCCTCCCTGAAGAACCTGGACGCCCCCAGATGCCTGAGCTCCTCCTGGAACTCGGGCAGGATGACCTGGGACATAAGCCACTCCGTTCGATGCCCATCATTCATAAGGAAAAATCCGTGGGGGGTTGGTTCGACCCTGCTCCCCTCGGCAGCTTCGGTGCGCTCGTGCTCGGCGTGCGGGCAGCTGCCCGCCGGCATTTCCTCTGGGGGCAAGCTCACCGCCACTGATGGCCCCATGCCTCGGCTCTGCTCTGCCTCTATCGGAGTTGGCTCGGCAGACACCTGGGGCTCCTCTATCGCTCCCTCGACCCTCACCTCTCTGGTGGGGTGTCGGCTGTCAAATCCACCTTCGGTGTGGTCGGAGGCTCTCGGCGCTTGGGTGGCGGGGAAACTCGCACTGTCAGACGCTTAGGGGCCGAGGCCTGCTTCCCCTCACTTGGCTCTCCCTGGGCCCTCATCCTCTTGATGGCGGCTTTCCTGAGCTTGGTGGTTGGGAGCTTCATCACTGCGCAACGCCGGTCGGAGTTAGTAAAAAAAAAGAAAAGAAAAAGGTGGGAGGAGGAAATTTGGCTAAGTATCGAACGTCTGCTACTCACCGCTCGGGTGGAGACCCCCGCCAGTCGAAGATTGTCCTCCGACAAAAGTTGATTACACCTGGGGATATCGGCTGTCAGGAGTTGCCCCAGCGCCTCTTTGTCCCCCGGGAGTATGGCTGAATTCATGCTGGGCCGAAGGTCAGGGTCCCCCCACCCGGGTTTGACTTGGTCGAGGTCGGCGAAAAAGAACCGGGATTTTCATCCCTTAATAGAAGATGGGAGGAATAGATTGAGGACGCGGCCGGGTCGAGGTTGGAACACCCACCAACCCGCCTATTGCCGAAGGGTGTAGAAGGCTCGGAAGAGGGAGATTCTGGGTGCGATAGAGTGGAAATGGCATAGGATGATGAAGGCACAAACAGTTCGGAGGGAGTTTGGGACCGGGGTTGGGTGGGAGTTAAGGAGTAGTAGTCGAGGAGGTTAATGAAAAATGGGTGGAAAGGCAGACGAAGACCTAACTTAAGGGATATTTTGTAGACGGCCACCCTGTCGGGCCGAGAGGAGACTACTCTGTCGTCAGGGGTCGGGAGGAAGAGCCTGATGTCTCGGGAGATTTGGTAATGGGCCCTGATGTTAGCCAGGTCTTGGCTCGTTACCGTGGAGGAGGTCCCCATCGGGTATTCCGCTCCCACCCTTTGAGAGGTGCCGGCGGTCGCCTGATGCCTCCGCACCAGAGCTCTGTGGGCGGCTCGCCGTGGAAGGACCGGAACGTGATCCTCTGGATCGGAGGACCACGAGGGGTCAGGAGAGGAAGAGGCGTGAGGCCTTGAAGGAGAAATGCGGTCCTCGGGATCGACAGACGAGGACTAAGAGGGAGAAGAGGCCATGGCAGAGGTTTGAAGAAGGAAGAAGGAAGAAGGTTTTGGGAAGGTGGAGGAGCTAACCTGTGGCAGAAATGGCGAACACTGGTGCTTGGGTTGCAGAAGAGGTCGAAGGCCAGAGGAAGACGATGACAGTTGAAGCGAAGTAATGAAAACTGGCCCTTCGCCTGACTTAAACAGTTTCAAATTTTTCCACCTCGCCTGCCCAGCCACATGGACTCCTGCCATAGGCTGGGTCATCTTGGCAGGCGCCCGGTGCATGGGGCGTTTTACCTTTGGCTAATGACGAGACACCGCTGACGTCAGCATCATGATAGCAATGATGGCGGCAGCTTTTCGTCGGCTTCGAGAGGGCACCCCCACCTCGAGGCCGATCTTCGAAGATCGCACGTACGACAGAGGCCGCCCCACCGTATCCCCAGATCATCCGTGCAAAATTATTGCCGCGCCCAAGGACACATGCCCGTCGGCAGTTGGCAGTAGGTGGGGATCAACCACTTGGGAGGTGACACCCCTTTTGCCTTGCTGGGATGGGCCCACTTCATCTTAGGGGCGATGGGGCATCTGATGTGGCTGATCCAACGTCGTTAGAGTTAACGGTGAAGATGACTGACGAAACTCCCTCCTTGGCCCTCGAGGTCCCTTTGGCCTCCGAAGTCCCTTTGGCCTCCGAGGTCCCCTTGGCCTCGGCTCGGACCTGGCATCCCCTCGGCCTCGGCTCGGACCTGGCATCCCCTCGGCCTCGGATCTCATGTCTCGCTGCCTCGAGCCCCCTGACATGCCTATGTGGCCCACCGACTGCCTATGGCGGTCCCGTGGCCCACTACCGCCTGCAACAGCCATGTGATCCATCACTCGTCTGCAACAGCGCATGGTCGCGCCCCGTAACGGTGCGTGTCTGGCATGACCAAGCCCGCCTGCCATCCGTAGCGCCGCGCTTGACAGATGGCAGGCAGGGCAAGGCACCTCTGGCATGCTCAGTATCGCTTGTGACCCGTCACTGTCAACCTTGCCTTCCGTCCGTTACCGGACAATGGTACCTCGAAACTAGCGACCTTCTGGAAGCGAAAAAAGGGACCCTCGAACAGGTATAAAAGCCCACACTCACAATGAGGAGGGGGATCTGAGCTCAAGTTCTTTAGCTCTCTCTGCTAGCTTAGTTTGGTCTGTTCCCATGTTACTGACTTGAGAGTCGGAGGGTCCCCATTGGAGCATCCGATCTTTGGGACTTTCTTGAAGGAATATTCGAAGAGGAGGATCTCTGTTATCTGGCATTCAAGGAGAGTGACTTGGCGTCAACACATATCAATAATTTTTAGTACTTGATTTTTATGAAAAAATCTTTATACACCACTCCGTTGAACACGGTGATTCATGCCGGTGCCTTCGGTGCGGGACTCACGAGCGACCTTTCTGGTATAGGCCCGCATGTGGGCGAATCATCGAGTCTGATGCAGGTCATTCTACACCAAAAGTGTTGTACAAAGACTCTTCTACCATGGAAAACATGCCATGTGGTTTGCACATGGTGTGGATGTAGATGACTTCTTCTACAACTTAGAAATTTGCTTTCGGAACAGATTAAGGCTATAAATGATCAAAATCGTATTCCAACTATAAATATAGCTGTTATGACTTTTTTCTTTTTTTAGGTAATATAGTTGGGGCACGAACTATCTCCTATTAAATTTATAATGAAGATATATCATCATAGCATTTCACACTCATACAAAACAAATTACTTGTTCCACCATATTTTAGAAAAACATAATAACTTTGAGCAATAGTCAGGATTTAAATCCTGGGTCTCCTAAAAGACAAGTCCTTTATCAAGAGGTCTAGAATAATTAGGCATTACATGGTTGAAACGAGTCTCTGATAAGTATTTGTTGGCTGTTGCAGGCTGGGCTCTATTATCTGCTCAATTTTTCCAACCTACGTGTTCATTCAAGACGAGTGAAATACATGACAATTAAGTGAATAATGCATGCGGAAAGCCATTCGTGCAGCGCCACGTGGGCGCCGATTCGGTCGTAAGAAACGAAAGCCAATAATTTTGCCACTGTTTACGAAATGGCCGTGATAAAAAAACGTTACTTTGATACATCATGTCAAGGGGGAGGACATCACCTGATGTGCCACAGGATCGAAAGATCTCTGCGTAGGCTCCACCTTGGACAAATGGTTACCTATCCGAAGAAAATTCATGGGTGAAGTTGTTTGCTTTCTTGTAACCATGAAAGTATGTTGATGTGTGTGTTATATTTGTCACGATTTTTTTTCTATATTTTTGGCATATTCTTAAAAATTTAGACAAAGATTTTTGTGCTCTTTGTGGGTGTGATATAATTTCAAGGAGAAATAAATTTTTACAGAAAAGGCTCAAAGTTTCTAGCATGGATGCGAACAAATAGTTTTACGCCAATAAAAAAAAATAAAAAGCTTATAATTCAAGTTCATTTACCATTAATAAACTTGCATTTTAAATTTTTTAGGTTATGTGTACTCGGTTTGGTTAATTAATTGAATTAGCAGATGGACTTAAGATATTATAAATAGTATCAAAGCTGATTTAGGTATACTGAATTTAGTGAGCAAGAAGAAAAGCCTATCCATAGAATAATGATAGAAAATCTTGTAATAGCACATGGTGTGAAACCACCCCTTTATTTGGGATTGATTTTAGCTAACTTATAAGATCATTTGATAAAAAGAAAATATTTATACCCCAAAACGTTCCTGCTCAGCTAGATTTTGGCTAACTTATAAATATATCGTATAGGGACAGTCCCACATCAGTTGAGAAAGACATTAAAGAAAAGTTTGAAAGCTTATAACTCAAGTTCACTTGATACCAATAAACTTACACTTGAATTTTTAAGGTCATATAAATTGTAAAATTTCAAAAATAGTCCTACATTGGCTAAAAAAAAAGAAGTTTGAATACCTTATAGCTCAAGTTCTCCTTCCACTAATAACTTGCACTCGAGTTTTTTAGACCAATTTGTTTTGGCCTACTAATAAGTTATGATGTTACATGAACCTAGTCCACTAATAGATTAATTGGGCTAGTAGGTAAACTTGAGGTGTTACAAATGATATCAGAGCCGATCCAGGTATGTAGAATTTAGTGGGTAAAAAGGAAATGGCTACTTATTAGATCATAGTGGTAAAGAATCCTGCCATGACAAAGAGCTAGTCCTGCAGGCACCAATGATCTCGTAGATTCTGATGAGTTTTTAATGCCATATGAACCCAGCTCCTAAAAGATTATTTGTAGTAGCAAGTGGTCTTAGGGCATTATAAGTAATCTTAGTTTTGACAATTATATCTCATTTCTAACTAAGATTTAAAATTGAGAAGGGCTGGAAAAAGAGCCTTAGATTCGATGTGATCACATAATTTTGCAAAACATTGTGATTAAAAAAATTATACAGTTATATTATTTTTATTATTTTTAAACTTATTTATGGTAACAAAGAATAAAATTATTACTATTTATCGAGGGTGAGATCTCAACAATAAAAACTTACCTAGTCATTACTAAGTTATTCATTAATATCAAAGATAATAAACTTAATTGCAAATGACAAAAGCTGCAATGTAATTATAAGAGTCCATACTAACATGTGTTTACTCCCATATCAATGATATACTAAGTTGATCTTACATATATCTAAAGGATCAAGGAATTCGAATAATAATTTTTTAAAATAAAATCTTATGTTGTTACAAATAGTATCAGCTTTGATCTAACTCAATGCCATATAAATATAGAGATATTATATATAGGTTTCATGTGTTTATGATTAGATTTGATTGAATTTGGATTCGGATCCTTAGTTTGGCATGAGAACATCGAGGCGTAGATAGTCAAAACATATGAGAGTTATTGTAACACCCCAAAAGTTTACTTGCCAATAATTAACTTGCACTTGAGTTCTTAAGACCATATGGACTAAGATTGCTAACGGGTTAATTAGCGTAACAGATAGGCTTGGAGCATTACAAATACTATCAAAGCTGAGTCAGACATATGGAAGTTCGTGGGCAGAAGAAAAGGGCTATTCATGAGATGGGCTTGGAGCATTACAAATGATATCAAAACTGATTTAAGTGTACAAAAGTTGGTGGATAGAAAGAAAGTTTTATTCTCATGAGATGGACTTGGAGTGTTACAAATAATATCAAAGCCAAGTTAGTTGTGCAAAAGTTGATGAATAGAAGAAAAGGGTTATTCATAAGACAATGGTAGAGAGTTTCACTATAGCGTGGAGCCATTCCTGTAATATCGATCTCACTTTGAATTAATTTTGGCTAGCTTGTAGCGTGTGATGAGGATGTCATCTAGTAAGGAAAGAAATTGTAATACCCTAAAATAATCCTACATTGAATAGAAAAAAATATGATTTGAAGGGTTATAACTCAACTTTATCTGTTACTAAATAAGTTGGACTTGAGTTTTAGGGCCACATGGACTCAGCCCATTAATAGGTTAATTGATCTAGCATGTAGACTTAAGATGTTACAAATAGTATCAAAGTCGATACAAATATAAGAAAGTTTGTGAAAAGAACAGAACTGCCCCTAGGACCATAGCATGATAAAACAATTCTATATTGAATGGAAAAAAATGATTTAAAATAGGCTTGGGGCCTTCTAGTTATACTGGTGTGAGTATTGAGTTCCATGTTGGGTATAAACGACTTACACGATAAAAATCCTAGCTAGGTTTTTACAATAATTTAGTTCAACGTACCTTCCATCCAACTAGTTTGATTCAAACATGAATTGTGGTGTGGCAAGAAAAAACACACGTTAGACCTATGTACGCACATCTCATGTATGCTGGTCACATTAGACCACGGCAATGTAAACGTATTAAATTGCCGTGGAGCAAGGAAAAACAGATAGTTTTTTTTTTTTTGTTACATTCGGGTGATCATACAATATGGATACGAGTCAGCCCTTGAACATCAGAATATACTATTTATTGTAAAACATAAGGGCAGGGATCCCCTGCCTCCACCTCCAAAACCCTGAGTGGTGTGCCACTAGAGATGCCACCTAATCGGCCGCCGAATTTGCTTTCCGATAGGTATGGTGAATCTGAACTCCTTGAGCCTCCCTCAAAATAGCACATATATCTTGTAAGAGCGGAATAGCAGGAGCTAGGGAGCCGTAATCCCTCCGCAACCACCGGATAACAGTCAAAGAGTCACCCTCAATGATGAGGTTGTGAGCATGAAGAGACCGAACGACATAGGATATGCCAACCCAAGCAGCATAGAGCTCAGTCATTGAGACAGAGGAGTCCAGACTACCAAACCCACCAGCCGCCAATAAGTCGCCCTTAAGCCCACGGATGACATAAGCAGATCCCACTAATCTACCCCGGACACTTCCATCAAATTTGATTTTGATAAACCCTAGAGGGAGGGTTCCCAAGATATGTAAACTGTATGCCGGTTCGCTGCCGAAGTAGCCGGGGAACCCTAGAGGCCAGAAGAGTCAAAACCACCTGAATAGAAGCCACGGGCACAATTAGATGCCAGGGATCTAATTTTCCATATGATACTGTGTAAAGATATACTGTCATCTGTAAAAATAATCTGGTTCCTAGACAACCAGATCTGGTATGCCGTAGAAGCCCATAGGGCACATTTGTACTGAGAGGCCTTCCGAATGTCATTTAAGAAAGGGGAACACTGAGAGCCCGTATAATCCAATCTACAATAATATCCAACAGACTGCCAGATCCGCCCTACTCTAGGATAAGAGAAGATGGCATGACCAGTAGACTCCTCCTCCAAACCACAAAGTGGACATATAGGCTGGATTGTCAAGCCCCTCCTCACAAGCAAAGCGTACATAGGCAGGCATTCCCACAGAAGCTTCCATATGAAGAGCTAAATCCTAGGGAGAATGTGAAGCTTCCAGATCCATGCTGCATCCACCAGCCCCTGAGACTGAGGCCTGAAAATCTTCACAAGATCCTCAGTGGGAGCCTTAGGAAGACAAGATCCCTGTCAAAGTCTACAATCCGAGGAAATACCTGGTATAAGCAGAATGGACAGAATCCAACGAGAAAGCTCTTCTCCAAAAAAATCGGGACACCAGCGGGGCACTCCAAGAGGAAGGATTAGACGAGATCAACTCCTTCACTCTCATAGAAGTAGGGACATCAATACTAAAGAAGGAGGGCCAACGAGATAGAGGGATGTTAGAAATCCAGGTATCCTGAATAACATCAATGGAAGAGCCGTCTCCAATCATCCACGAAATGTTTTCCATAATGGAGCTCCCATATCGACAAACCTCCTTCCAGAAGGAAGAATACCGACAAGAAAACTGCATATGCGAGGAGGAAGTCCAATCGTCATATCTCGCTCGCATAAATGAACTCCATAGACTCTGCGGCTCCAGAATGAACCGTGAAGCATGCTTGGCCAAAAGGGCCTCCCTTCTAACAGTCAAAGACTGAATCCCAAGGCCACCCTCCTGGACCGACATATAAACCCTCTCCTAAGACATAAGGTGAATACCATGCCCATCCTACATTGAGGCCCAAAGGAAGTCCCTAAAACATCTCTCAATCCTCCTAAGACAGGAGATCGGGATGGCAGCATTGGATAGAAAGTACATAGGAAGGAAGGAGAGAACCGATCGAATAATAATGACCCTAGCCATCATAGATAATCCCGTAACCTGCCACCCCTCAATGCACCGACGAACCTGCATCTCAAGGTCAGAATAGTCAGCACAGTGGGGATGTCTACCCGTCATGGGGACTCCCAGGTACTGAAGACGATCAGTCTGATGCGAGATACCCAACGTTTGGACAATAGCTTCCCTGGTGGCTCTGGAGGTTTTCAGACTGAAGCAGATAGAAGACTTGGATACATTGACCTTCTGGCCCGAAGCCTGATAGTAACACTGGATAATGTCAGCAAAGGAAGAAGTATTGGCTGAGGTAGCCTGCCCCAGCAAAATACAATCATTTGCGAAGAATAGATGAGACATCGCAGGACCCCTAGGGCAGGTCATAAAAGGGGCAATACTATGTTCAGCCTGAGCCTGATAGAGGGCACGAGAAAGATCATCAGCTGCCAGAATAAACAGCAGAGGGGATAAAGGACATTCCTGACGTAGCCCTACCGAAGAGTGGAAGAACTCAGTCTGGCTTCCATTAATGATCAGCGAGAAAGAAGGCCTCTGAATGCAAGCCAAAATCCAATCGATAAACTGATCATCAAAACCAAACTCCTGCAGGGAGTGGTAGAGGAAAGTCCAACTAAGTCTATCATAGGCTCTCTCTATATCCAGCTTGACTGTCATAAGACACTGCCTGGCTGGGGCTCTCTGAAGATTATACATAAACTCCTGAGCAATAAGGACGTTGTCCAAAATACTGCACCCTCTGATAAACGCCCCCTGTTCCACTACTATAAGATGAGGCATCACCAAGCGAAGGTGGTCAGCAAGCAAACGAGCACAAACCTTATACAACGTAGTGTAGAGACTGATAGGCCGAAAGTGCTGAGGAAGGGCAGCATCATTACATTTGGGCACTAAGGTAATGAGAGTCCGATTCCAATCCATAGGGATGGTCTTGACTTGAAATACAAGAAGAATAGCCTGAGCCACCTCCTGACCAACAATGTCCCAATAATGACAGAAGAAGAACGACGGAAAACCATCAGGCCCTGGGGCCTTATCCTGCCCGAGCTCCCATAGAGCCACACGAATCTCATCATCGGTGATAGGTCAAATAAGCATTTCATTCTCTAGAGAAGAAACATTCCTAGAGTCAAGGACCTGGAAAACCGGAGAGCCGCATCCTGAGGACTCGACCATCTGGCCTGAAAGAAGTGAAGAAGCTGGTCCCGAATAGAAGGAAGGTCCCTATGATAGTATCCTGAATCATCAGCAAGTCTGCGGATTCTGTTAGTAGCTCGCCGCTTCAGAGTAGACTAGTGGAAAAATCTAGTATTACGGTCCCCTTCACGAATTCACTGGATCCTAGACCGTTGCCTCCAATAGATCTCTTGCTGGATAAGCAGAGAGTGGTGCAAAGCTAGTTTGGCCCAGAGAGCAGAAAGATCAGAGTCCAAAAGAAACCCCTCCTGATCCTCCTTATTCTACAGGAAATTAATATCAGCTTCAAGTTGTTCCACCTGCCTGACCATATTACCAACCTCCAATCTATTCCATCTGGCCAGTCTTCGTTTAACCAACAAAAGGCGGCGAGAAAGATGGTAGATAGCATTACCCCGGATAGGAATGTGCCAGACCTGGGAGATGATAGATCGGGCCGCCGTATATGAAGTTCAAAATTGCTCAAATCTGAACTGCCTCCGCTGATAATGATCAATCTTCGTAGAGATAAGAATGGGGCAGCGATCAGAAGCAAAGGGGTACTTCTGAAGCCATTGTTCCGAAGCCAAAGCTCTATCAAGCCTCTCCCAAACACGAGCAGAACCATGACGGTTATTACACCAGGTGAATTGGGGCCCCAAAAAGCCCAAATCCAGAAGGCCACCGAACTGATGAAATCCCTAAATTCGGTGATATTAGCAGTGCCGGTGACCCTTCTACCCCCACGCTTTTTACTAGCTTCAATGATACAATTGAAATCACCAGCAACAATGGAGGAGATACTATAAGCAAGCAGAGAATGAAGATCAGACCATAAAAACCGTTTTTCCAAAAATTGATACTGACATAAACAGCCGATAGAAGCCAAGAGTCAGCAGAGCCCTCAGAAACAACCAGGCCTAGATGCTGATTACTTTGATGTATAACATCAATCTTCACAGCGGAGGTACGCCAGATGGCTATGATGCCACAAGATAGTTCCACTGCCTTAACAACATACAGAGACCAATTTCAAACTATCTGTCTCCGAAACCAGGCCAGACTGTCCCCCGACAGCCTGGTTTCCAAAATAACACAGATATCAAAATTATTTATATGCAGCAATCTATAAAACAAGGATCAAAACGATGGCTTTCGAGCTCTTCTTACATTCCATAAAAGATCTTTATTTAGCAGGAAGAGGAAACTGGGAACCCCCTGCACTTCTGCCATAGCGCTATCAGGAAGGCACTTAGAAGATGAGTACCTTCCTCAGGGCGCTAAGAAGAGCAAATCATCGCTACTTGGCCCATGATATCCGAAGTCAAAGGGTCATAGGAAGAGACAGTATCCAATATAGGCTGGACCTTCTCCACCTCCGAACCCTTGGACAGTTAACCATCGCATATCCCATGTACGTCGGCCATGTTATTTTACGTGCAATAACAGTGTTGCAGAACAGTAAAACTTCTAGCCAAATATTCCCATCAAGAGAAACTTCTAGCCATAAATTTTGTCGCCATCGTTGCCCTGTAAACGCCGAATCCACAATTTCGTGGTTCACGTTGTGCTCTCGTTGCCACAAACGTGCGGCCAGGAGCGGTGGAGAAGGTGACACGGAAAATCTCGGCCATCGGCTGCCAAAGTACCCTAATCGATCAACGCCATTTTAGTGGAGACAGTGACAGAGATCTTCTCCTTCCTGGTCTCTCTTGGCTATAAATCTCCACTCCAGCCCAAGCGACGACACCAACCTAGTAACAATAAGCTCTCTCCTCTCTCTCTCTCTCTCTCTCTCTCGACTCTCAAACCAAGCTACATTAATCTCTCTCTCTCTCTCTCTCTCCTCTCTCTCTCTCTCTCTCTATCTATCTCCAAGGTATGAGTTCTTTGGAAGTAAACGTGGAAATGGGGGAGGGTTGGAACGCCATGGCAGGGGGTGGTGACCGGCCGGTGAGCCACGAGGTGGAGATTGGGGGGAAGGAGGAAGGGGTATACATAACGTGGGAGAACCTTTCGGTGATGGGATCCAATGGAAAGGTTCACTCGAAGGTGATATTAAGTGGGCTCACCGGGTACGCCCAGCCAGGGGAGGTGCTGGCCATCATGGGTCCGTCTGGCTGCGGGAAGTCTACGCTACTTGATGCCTTGGCAGGTAAGAAGAGGACCACCTTTAAGAGAGTGAGTGGAACACAAAAATTAGTAGGACGACTTTTTAATTATTAGAAGTAATGAGTTATTTTTAAAGAAAATTAATTAATATTTTTTGCGTCTAGCAAGAAGCAACCTACATAAGAGAGGCAATTCAGGCAAGTAAATAAATATTCAATGAAAATAACTCTTAATCATATCCTAGCTATTTTGTTCGATATTTTTTCTTTACAAGGGGCACAATATTTTACTATCATTTTTTTCCTGCATATAAATCCAACGATTTCTTACATTTTTTTAGCTCCGTAACCTCAAATCAATGGCTGAGCTGATGCTGAAATTAATATCACTATAGAATTATATGTTATGGTTATTGGTTGTGCCTAGTAGATTTTTGAAATTTGTTTCCTAAAATCTTATCTTTTATAGTCTAATGATTGGTTAACATATTATCAGGATGATACAAGGTAAGAGCCACAGGTACGAGTTAGTGATGTGGTTACAAACTCATATTAACTTTATATAGAGGCAAGAGGAAGCAAAGGAAGGGGAAAAAATTACAAGTTTAGCAAAGAATAACTGAAGAAAAATTGACATGGAGAACATAAAAGATGGTTTGAAAACCCAAAAAATCCCTTCCACATATTTGGACTCAAGAGGAAATAGAAAAGAATAAAGCAGTTAGTCTCCAGGCAGTTCATTTATATCTCAATTTTTTGGTTCAATTAAAACATGAAATTTTTTTTTATGATTTCCCTTTTTTAAGGGCTTACCTTTGGATTCGTACCTTGGGTATTGCTTTATAAAAATCAAAAAAAAAAAAAAAAAAACTCTTTTTGTAACAATTTTTATACTGTTATAGCATGGACACTCCTTACACACCTTTTCTTCTACACTCTCGAAAGTATAATTAGATCTTTTGTTCTAAAAAATAAATTTTAAATAATGTTTAGCTCATGATATATATTACTAAGAATATTCTTGAAAATTTTACATATAATAATTAGACTACTGAAAATGTAATGCTATCATTTTGATTTATCTTGATAGTGTTAGCGTAGATTCACTAGATATAAGCTTTATTATATTACTATGTTCTTAAGTTCTATTTTATATTATGCTATAAATTTTTTTTATCTTTTAATTTTTTTTCTTAGAAAATAAAATGCTTTAGTAAAAAGGAAGAATTCTTTGTAAAATTGTTTTTATAATATTATATATTAAATATTATAAAAATTTAATGTATATTGTATTATTTAGATATTAAATAACATTTATAATATAAATATTATTTAAATATTATATTTATATTATTAAATTATTTAAACATGTAATATAAATAATATTAAGTATATATTATAGATTATTTAGATATAAAATTTTAATATTATTTATATTTGTATTTAATATTAAATATTTGAATATTATTAATTGTAAATTAAATAAATATTAAATTAAATACTAAAATATTTACATGAAAGTCAAGAAAATAATGTAAATTACCAAACCTTGGTGATATCAAATATATAGCTTTTAGATAGAAATCAGTTTATTAATTATGATTTACGGTAATCTTAAAGTATCAAGACTCAAATGTCACCCCTCATATTAGAATATCTAATAGTCAAATATAATAATCTTAGATTATATTACAATTTACAACCAACCAAATGCCCTTTTTAAGCCAGTCCAAGTTAATGTTAAAGCGCAAGTTGACTGGCCAATGCAAGTCTTTTATCGCTGTCCGCTAAAATTATTGGATGTAACGTTCTAATGGTGACATTATAAGCTCAAATTATTAGGCTATAAAACCTCATTTTCTTCCACTTGACAAGCGATCAATCCATTAAAGCATTGGAGGTATATATTTGAGGTTGCTCAACTTCTTTACTGAATCATAAAAACTCCTGCAGGAATTTGATTAAAGAATTTGCTGTACAGTTTAATATATTTTGCTTTTTAACTCATATCAGGTTTTTTCTTTCTTTTTTCTATTTCTTTGATAAAAAATAAGACTTACTACAACAAAATAAAATTGTTCATCACAGGATATCTATTAAATATGATGTTTGGCTATAAAATATGACTTTGCTGCTGAACGTTGTGGCAAAACAAACCTTCCCACTTTTGTCATCACTCTTTTGCTTAGAATAAAATATTATTTAAGATGGTATTATTGAGCGGCACCAAGGCTGGCTGGTTGGTTGGTCAAGTGATCTATAAGAGCCTACCGTGATGTGGCAAAATGGCTAAATTACATCGAATTCTTTGGCAAGAAAATCCGTGCAAGTAGGAGCATAAGGTTTTGGGTTACAAATATTGACTCATCCGCTGATATCTACTTACAGGAAGACTAGGCTCAGGTACAACGCAATGTGGGCATGTGTTGGTAAATGGTGGCCGTCAGACGCTAGCATTTGGGACTTCTGTAAGCACATTTTTTTCTTTTTTTTCCTTTTTTTTCTTCTGTATTTTGGTGTTATTTCTTTTTATAATTGTAAAATTCCTAAATAATCCCACGAGTTCATATCAGTCATCATAAAAGAGTCTCATAAGTTCATATCACAGACAGACAGGGACGAGAGGATTATTCATGAAATGAAGTAGACATCAATAGAGATTAGGGGAACGTGGCCTTTTTTTTCTAAAAATTTTGAAAACCTTTTTACACCATATAAAGTTTATGATATATATATATATATAACCCTAAAATAAAATTCATAGTATATAACTCCAAAATAAAGTTCATCAATTTTAACTTTATCTCAATAAAAAATTGTTTGAAGGTTCGAAGAGAGTTTTGGATTTACTTATAATAGTAATATTTCAATAATAACTTGGATTAATAGACCGAATACACATAGCTTTGGTTGATAGCAGATGAACTTGAATTATAAACTTTTCAGACTGATCTTCTTTCCGATCTGACATGGACCTATTTGAGGGTATTATAATAATCCTTCAAAATTTTATCGGTCTTTTGATATATGGATACAATAGTTAAATCTATAACTACTACCATTGTAATTAGGCCAAGAAGTTTGCATTGAGCTTCGCGCCTATATACATACATACAATTTTTTGTTGAGATATTAAAAAGTCTCCTAAAGCTTGATTGATACCAATTTCAAGAGTCTCCTAAAGCTTGTCACACTAACAAACTAATATTGATCTCCATAATTATAAAATGATCCTTTCTTCGTTACTTCAGGCATATGTGACTCAAGATGACATTCTAATGACAACTCTGACGGTTAGAGAGGCTCTACACTACTCTGCACAGCTTCAACTGCCGGACTCCATGGCTAAAGCTGAGAAGAGGGAGAGAGCAGAGATGACCATAAGGGAGATGGGCTTGCAAGAAGCCATAGACACAAGGATTGGAGGGGAGGGATCTAAGGGAATAAGTGGTGGCCAAAAGAGGAGGGTTAGCATTTGCATAGAGATCTTGACACGACCTAAGCTGCTCTTCTTGGATGAGCCCACAAGTGGGCTGGATAGTGCGACATCTTATCATGTTATGAACTGCTTTGTCAACCTAGCTCGACATGATGGAATGACCATCATCGTTTCCATCCATCAGCCTAGTAGTGAAGTTTTTGAGCTTTTTGACAACCTGTGCCTTCTGTCTTTTGGCAATACGGTTTATTTTGGCCCTACTTCTTTAGCTCATGAGGTAAACATGATTCCCTTGATGTTGATATACTGATCAATCTAGTATTTTTTTTGAATCATGTCTCACTCTAAGAAATTTTAGAATCCCCACATTATTAATAAGTTGACAAAAATCATAGATCCCATAACATTATCTTAGCATTACTTTAGAAAATATTTTACCTTACATTTATGATAGGTTACGAAAAATCTTAGAGTTCATGATATTATTTTAGCAATTTTAAAAAAAAATCAAGAGATGATATTTTGTCTTGCCTATCTAATATATTGTTGAAAATTATAGAATTTGTAACATTAATTTAGTGGTATTTTGTAAAAATATATCTAGAGATAAAGCTGTGTCCTCTATTTATGATAATTTACAGTTATTAGTTTGTATTTCGTCTTTGTTTTTCTACTGATAATGAAAACTTGCTTTCTAAAATTTAATCTATATGATTTTGAGCTAAAGATATGATGCTGAATGAATAAAAAATAAAAAATTGGAAGTGCAATCAAACTTTGGACATCTAATGATTCAATATTCTATTTTCATGCAGTTTTTTGCTCAGAATGGTTTTCCATGCCCCTCCTTTAGAAACCAGTCTGATCACTACCTTAGAACCATCAACAAAGACTTTGACAAGGTTAGGCAATTCCTCACACTCCTCTGTATTTAGTCCTTGAATAAACTTGAAGATCTAAAAGGGAACTTCTTACAATCCTTTTTCCTTTTTCCAATTAGGAGATTGAAGAAGATCATAGAAGCCAATCAAAAACCACTGCTGAAGCCATTGATATCCTCATAAAATCATACAAGATATCCAACACACGCCAAGAAGTTGAGAGGCGAGTAGCTAAGATGAACAGAGTGGTACGTCAATAACACTAATCTTCCTTGACCGTGACTGTATTATTGATAGCATCACTGTAATAAAGGAGAAGGCAGAGTTTTAAGCTCAAGATCAGTCATTATAATGCTGTTTCCTTGTGCTGCAGGAAAGTGCTGTTGTGAAGACTAGAAGTCAAGCTGGTTTCACTACTCAATGCATTGTCCTCACCAAAAGATCATTTATAAACATGTTTAGAGATCTGGGATACTACTGGCTACGTTTCGCAATTTACTGTATACTGTGTGTATGCATTGGAACAATTTTTTATGACATTGGACACAGTTATGAATCAATTCAAGTAAGATGAAGAACCCTGGAGGATACTTGCTGAAATCCTTTGTTTACTAAGTCATATTTTTCAATAGCCTTATGAATCAAATTATAAAGCTTCAAGAAATGGTGCTTCCTACCTTTAGACCGGCATGTTCTTTGTTGACAGTTTTGTGAAGGAATTTTTCTTTTGTTTTGCGCAGGCCAGAGGTTCGGTGTTTATGTTCATAGCAGGATTCCTAACTTTTATGGCAGTTGGTGGTTTTCCTTCCTTTGTAGAAGACATGAAGGTTAGTGACATTCTCAATATTCTTCACTATTTGCAAACTTGACAGATCCTAATTATCCATGAATTCAAAATATACATGGTAGCAAGCTTCCATACTACAAGCTCTAGGCACTCAGTCTTGATAGTTATTTTGTCATCAGATTGACCAAAACCTACTTAATTTAAAGTACTTTGTTTTATAGCTATTGATGATAGGACGAGTTTTGCAAGTTTAAGACAACAGTGATAATTTTTGTGTTAATCTTAATGGTTTTTCCATGAGTTGTAGCCAACCAAATACTACAATCAAGAAATCATATAAAAGAGCTACCATAAATGCAATTACTATGACATGCATGTAATTCTAACTACATGAAAACCCTAATTAATTACTCATAACCAAAGGAGTTTATAGTTGAAGACAAGTCTTGATGGGATGAGGGCATCTCAACTGTCCTATTCCGTCTCAGTGAGGTCCTCAGGTCAAACTCATCTGTTTGATTCTATATTAACCATAATACATTATAGTGTTAAATATATTTAAAAATCAAATAAATAATAAAGTTTTATAAATATATTTTTTAAGAAAAAGAAGAGCTCTAAACAGGTATTGGATGCTTAATTGGATCACGGATCAAAACAATATGGGATGGAACATAGAGCATTTCCTTCTGTAAAGAAATAAAGACGTACACCTTTATATCATGAAATTTAAAATCTTGGCCCAAGAAAACTTCTTGTTCTTAGATTATTTCACAAATTTGTTGTGAATTTGTTACTAACATATCTTCTTTCTTCGTTTTTTTCCCCCAAAGATCTTTCGAAGAGAGAGATTAAATGGGCACTATGGTGTCACTGCATTCATGATCAGTAATACGCTTTCTTCTGCACCATATCTAGTTGTTATCTCTCTAATCCCAGCCGCCATAGCTTACTACCTCGTTGGCCTCCAAAGCGGATTTGATCACTTCATCTTCTTTGCCTTAGTGTTGTATGTGTCCATGTTGCTAGTTGAGAGCTTGATGATGATCGTTGCTAGTATCGTGCCCAATTACCTCATGGGCATCATTGCCGGTACCGGAATTCAAGCAGTGATGATACTTTCAGCGGGCTTTTTCCGGCTGCCAGATGATCTTCCAAAGCCGGTGTGGAGATATCCAATCTACCACATTGCCTTCCATAAGTATGCCAGCCAAGGGTACTACAAGAATGAGTTCGAGGGACTCACATTTCCAAACATCCGAGCTGGGGGTGCAGCTACAATGATCACTGGTGAGGAAGTTGTGAGGGATTTTTGGCAGATGGAGGTGGCCTACTCCAAGTGGGTTGATCTTGCCATACTGTTTGGGATGTTTATTCTATATAGGCTCCTGTTTTTGGTCATTGTGAAGACCAGTGAAATGGTGAAGCCCATGGTTAGGACTGGTCTAAATAGGCCTCTCAAACATGGCATACAGGTCATGGGCCAGCCCCCTGCACCTCTAGCTGATGCAAGCCCATAAAAGGACTTTATTTTTTTTTCTTCTTCTTTCTTTACTTTGTATAATCACTATATTAGATGCATGCAATGCAGATATTTTATTTGAAATATGGGACCATTTGATAGATGCCTTTCTTTTCTTAAGCAATGTCCAAGATTGGAACATGGACCTCTTCAAGAGCATGTCCTCAATGCATATGTGCTAGTCATGAATTGAACCACCAATTAATCTTAATTTATTTTCAGACCCTATCCATGTGATTAGAAGTTGGTGTAGCATTGGAAAAATAGTTTTAGAAGAAGAGAATCGTCTAATATAATGCATAAGAATGAAAGTTCACATGTGCGAGATGCATTCTATCATTAGTATTTTTATGGTTTCTATACATGCAGCATTTCCTGCATTGCATGCATCATACTCCAGTATGGATAATAAAAAGAAAAAAGGATGGGGATTAGCTCTAGAGTCTAGCACTGATTCTAAGGCTGCTAGAATATAGAAGATAACATTAGCCTATTCCATTATATCTTTTTACGGTAAATATTGCTCAGTATTAATCTGATATATATTATTGATCCTTATCAATCTATATTAATCTTATATATATTATTGATCCTTATCAATCTAGACTTGTAGATTCAAATGAGGCATGATATGTATTAATTTCAGACTTGCCTTATAGAAGGGAAGGCTTTTATCTATTAGAAGAAAGCTTACTCTTGTTGATGCTATATTCATAGCCCTCCCTACTTATTATGGGTCAATCTTCAAACTACCCAAATAGGTTTTATACAAATAAATCAAATGAGAATAGCTTTTCTATGAAAAGGCAAAAAAATCTATTAATGATTTTGATCGCCTTGTTAATAAGGATTGTTTGTTGCTTCAAAGAGAAAGAAGGTATTGGGATGAAGAATATCAGTACATATATAATCATATGGACTTAAGATGTTACAAATAGTATTAAAGCTAATTTAGGTGTAATGAATTTAGTGAGAAAGAAAAAAGCTACCCATAGAATGATGATAGAAAATCTCGGTATAGCACATGGTGTCAAGCCACCCCTATAGGCAGCAATGATCTAAATGATTTTATTTGGGATGAATTTTGGCAAACTAATTATAAGATCATCTGATAAAAAGAAAAGATTGTATACCCCAAAACGTTTCTGTTCGGACAGATTTTAGCTAGCTTATAAGGATATCATATAGGGATAGTCCCACATCAGTTGAGAAAGATATAAAAGAAAAGTTTGAAAGCTTATAACTCAAGTTCCCTTGATACCAATAAACTTACACTTGAGCTTTTAAGGCCATGTGAATTGTAAAACCCCCAAAATAGTCCCACATTGGCTAGAAAAAGAAGAAGGTTTGAACACCTTATAACTCAAGTTCTCCTACCACTAATAACTTACACTCGAGTTTTTTTAGACTAATTTATTTCGACCTACTAATAAGTTAGGGTTTTACATAAACCTAGCCTACTAATAGATTAATTGGGCAAGTAGGTAAACTTGAGGTGTTACAAATAGTATCAGAGCCGATCCAAGTATGTAGAATTTAGTGGGTAAGAAGGAAATGACTACTTATTATATGGTGGTAAAGAATCCCGCTATGACAAAGAGCCACTCCTGCAGGCACCAATGATCTTGCACAGGATAGATTCTGATTATTCTCTCATAAAGGGATGGTCTCATATCGGCTAAAAAATAAAAGTTTGAAGAACTTGTAACTTAAATTTATCTACTACCAATAAATTTGCATCTGAGTTTTTAATGCCATATGGACCCAGCTCCTAAAAGATTATTTGTACTAGCAAGTGGTCTTAGGGCATTATAAGTAATCTTGGTTTGACAATTATATTTCATTTCTAACTAATATTTAAAGTTGAGAAGGGCAGCAAAAAAGAGCCCTAGATTGGATGTGATCACATAATTTTGCAAAACGTTGTGATAAAAAAATTATATCAGTTATATTATTTTCATTATGTTTAATTTTATTTATGATAACAAAGAATAAAATTATTACTATTTATCAAGGGTGGGATCTCAACAATAGAAACTTACCTAGTTATTACTAAGCTGTTCATGAATACCAAAGATAATAAACCTAATTGCAAATCACAAAAGCTGCAATATAATTATAAGAGTCCATACTAACATGAGTTTACTCCCATATCAATGATATACCAAGTCGATCTTAAATACCTCTAAAGGATCAAGGAATCCAAATAATAATTTTTTAAAATAAAATCTTATGTTGTTACAAATAGTATCAGGGTGAATCTAACTCAATGCCATATAAATATAAAAATATTATAGATAGGTTTTATGTGTTTATTATTAGATTTGATTGAATTTGGATTCAGATCCTTAGTCTGGCATGAGAACATCAAGGCGTAGATGGTTGGAGTATATGAGAGTTATTGTAACATCCCAAAAGTTTACTTGCCAATAATTAACTTGCACTCGAGTTCTTAAGACCACATAGACTCAGATTGCTAATGACTAAATTAGTATAACAGGTAGGCTTGGAGCATTACAAATAATATCAAAGCTGAGTCAGACATATAGAAGTTAGTGGGCAAAAGAAAAGGGCCATTCATGAGATGGGCTTGGGGAATTACAAATGATATCAGAGCCGATTTAGGTGTACAAAAGTTGGTGAACGAAAGAAAGTTCTATTCATGAGATGGACTTGGAGCATTACGAATAATATCAAAGCCAAGTCAACTGTGCACAAGTTGATGGATAGAAGAAAAGGGTTATTCATAAGATAATGATAGAGAGTTCCACTATAGTGTGGAGCCATTCCCGCAATATCGATCTCACTTTGAATTAATTCTGTCTAGCTTGTAGCGTGCGATGGGGATATCGCCTGATAAGAAGAGAAATTATCATTCCCTAAAATAGTCCTACATCAAATAGAAAAAAATATGATTTGAAGAGTTATAACTCAACTTTGCCTCTTAATAAATAAGTTGGACTTGAGTTTTAGAGCCATATGAACTTAGCCCATTAATAGGTTAATTGAGCTAGCATGTGGACTTAAGTTACAAATGGTACCAAAGTCGATACTATTGGACCTAATGTGGTGATATCAAGGCCCAGGAGGGATAACTTGTATTGGGCTAGATGTGGGTCCAACGGTTAGGATTAAATCAAGTCATGGATGTACACGGGCTTCGGAATTAGTTTAATCTCATTAGGTTAGTCCATGAGAGTTTTTGTTGAGTCTAGGCCTGGCCCACTTAGTGGATGTATTTAAACTCTAGTCTTTAGGGTTTGGATGAAATAGAATACATATTCTTTCTTTCAAGAAATTCTCTCTTATCTCTCTCTTCATCTTCTCTCCTTTCTCCCTTCTTCCCTTCCTCTCTTCTCTATGTTTGTGCATGGGAAGGCTTCATCTCCAGCTCACGGGATGGCTGTGATCAAGGCTTCATGATCTCAAGATCGTGTGGAGACGCGAGGGATGGACGGAAGCATTTCGTGGGATCCACAAACTGCATCATGGGAGAGCCGATCGTGAAGAGACTCATGGACGTGCTTTGCTTTGTGGGATACAGAAAGAGAGAGGACGTGGACATGAGTCTTCACAGAAAGATCCATGCCAAGAAAAGGAGGGGAGCTTTGGACGTGACAAGTGCGGTTCCAGCCAGGAAAATCCAAAGAAAGGGGGAAGGGGAGGTTCAAGCCTAGAGAAGGAAAAGTCAAAACTTTGGTCAATGGTCAATGGGCTTGAAAGAATTACAGTAGGCCAAGGAAGAAAAGGGGCTCTGGTCTTTGAACGTGAGGTCTTTGAATGTGAGACTAAAGGATTCAAAGATGGTAACCAGTTTGATCATTGGTAAAAGGGTGAAAGCCCAGGGTATTTCTCCAGCGAGGTGGATCCTTCATCGAGGACTAAACCTCAACAATTGGTATCAGAGCCTGGTTCAGAAAGAAGTTGGTTGGAGATCTTCAAGGACTAAAATAATTTCAACAAGGCCTCATCAAGGAACCTTTTAATTTCTAAAATTTATTTTTATGCTATTTTTTTGGTTGAGATCTCGCCATGGGTAGTAGCATAAAAATAGATTTTAAAAAGTTTGATGGGAAGGAAAGTTTCTCCATATGAAAAGTCTGGATAGAGGATCTTCTTGTGTAGTAGGGTTTAGATTTGGCTTTGGAGGAAAGGTCAGATGGGATGACAGATAAGCATGGATGTCATTGGAGAAGAAAGCATGTTCAGCGATCAGAGGATGTGGTAGATTCAGCCCTTTATTTAGTGCTAAAGGAGAAGACCCCGAAGGGACTCTGGTCAAAGTTGCATACCCTCTACATGGAAAGAACATGTTCAACAAGTTGATGTTGAAGAAGTGCCTCTACAGCTTTCGAATGTCAGAAGGTGGAGATGTGCTGGGCCACATCCAGGTGTTCGCCCAAGTGAGTAATGATTGCTGAATGTCGGGGTCAAAATGGAGGAGGAAGATAAGGCACTTTTGCTATTGTGTTCGCTGCCCACATCACATGACTCATTAGTCACGACGCTACTCTATGGAAAGGAGACATTGTTCTATGAAGATATTGTCTCGGTACTTCGGATGAATGAGCAGAGGGAGAAGATGACCAATGATGCTATTCCCTAGGAGGGTCTATCAGTTGAGAAAGGGTCAGGCAGAGGCAGGACAAAAGCAGGCCTAGGGGACGGTTATAGTCCAGAAAGGCTAAGTGCTACAAGTATGGTGAGGTAGGACATTTCAAGAGGGATTATCCTAAGTGAAAAAAGGGAGAAAAGAAAGGATCTGAATCTGTGAGTACAATTGCAGGCCAGAAGGTAAAGGATTATCTCTTGGTGGTATCAGATAGTCATAGGCACAGTACAAAAATATGAACTTAGATTCAACTTGTTCTCATCATTACACTCCCAACCGGTCGTAGTTCAACACTTACACAGAGGTTGATATGGGAAATATGATTCTTGAAGATGATCACCCTTGCAAGGTGGCAGAGATTAGCATAGTGAGGGTGAGGATGTTTGATGGCATGGTGCACACTCTTACCAGTGTGAAGCATATCCTAGAACTCAAGAAAAATCTGATGTCACTGGGGTACCTAGAGCAGACTAGATACAGCTTCAGCAGTCATGCCAGGAGTAAAGTTCTTAACATCTCCAATGAAGCTATGGTGGTGATGAGAGGAAGAAGGCTGAAGAATAACTTATATAGGTTGGAGGGCTCTGTGGTGACCAAAAAATCTGAGGCAGCAGCTATGGAACAAGATCCTCGGATGTGTACAAGATGTGACATTACCGTTTAGGCCACATGGAAGACAGGGGATGAAAGAACTGAGCAAGAGAGGATTGCTTCTGGACCTGAGTGGTGAATATATGGAGATCTGTGAGCATGTTAGATGGGGAAGCAGAGGAGAGTGCAGTTCTTGGTCAGCACAGATAGGAGTGCAAAATCATTGGAGCTAGTACACATGGATGTCTAGGGATTATTTCTGATTTCTGTAAGGAATAGGACATATACTTCTTGATCCTGATAGATGATTTCTCAGGGAAGCAGTGGATCTTCTTCATGAGGAGAAATTAGAGGTCTTCACCAAGTTCAAAATCTAAAAGGCTGAGGTGGAGAGAAAATAGGGCAAGAGTGTGAAGTGTCTGAGATCAGATAGTGGTGAAAAATATACCAGCAGGGAGTTTCAAAATTTCATGAGGAGTGGAGCATCAAAAGGCACTTCTCGGTGATGGAAACTTCTCAATAAGAAAGGGTGGCTGAGAGGATGGACAAACACTATTGAAAAAAGCAAGATGATTGAGGCTGCAAGCAGGGCTTTCAAAGATGTTTTGGTTAACGCAATAGATGCAGCTAGCTACTTGGTCAATCGGTCACCACACACCAGGTTGGATGAAGGCATTTTAGAAGAAGATATGGTCTGGAGGGAAGACAAGCCTGAACCATCTGAGGGTGTTTGGATACACGATATTTGTGCATGTTGGTACTGAAAAGTGGAGTAAGTTGGATGCTAGGTCAAAGAAGATGGTATTCCTGGGCTATCTGCATGGAATCAAGGGGTATCGATTGTGGGACCCCTTGAAGAAGAAGGTTATCATCAATAGGGATATGACCTTCAATGAGTGCTCGATCCTCCAGAGTAGAGATGGTACAGATGCATAGCAGGGACTACAGGAGGTGGAATACGATAAAATTAGTCAGATGATTTATATACAGTCATGCCATTTGCTAGTGGACCAGGAGGATTTGAGATTCAGATGGAGAGAACTAGCAGAGGGGTTAGAACCCAAAAAGTTCAGCATGATGTAGCTGAGTAGAGGACTTAGAAGAATGCATGCTAGGCAAGGGACTAATACTGGGATCGCACTGCACAGTCCTAGGAGAAACGTGCAACCATCAGTTTGATATGACTTTGAGAATTCGATGTCATATGCCCTGATGATAGCGAATGAAAACCCTCATGCCTATCAGGAGGCTGTGAAGAGCCAGGACAGCCAGGATAGAGATAGGTGGGTCTAGGCTTTGGCAGGAGATGCAGGCTATGGCAGAGAAAATGCAGTCTCTCTACAGGACTGGCACGTGGCAGGGGTCCAGTTGCCACAAAAAAACCCATTGGTTGCAAATGGGTTTATTAGTGCAAGAAAGGCTTTCAGAGCAAGGGGGTATCAGGTATAAGGCAGGACTAGTGGCCAAAGAATACTCTCGAAAGGAAGACTTCGAGTACAAAGACCTGTGAAAGAAGGTGGAGTAGAGCTGGTGAAAGTACACACCAAGGAGAACCCAGCAATGCATTGATCAAGGCTCTTTCATGGGACAACTTTCGTATGGATGCAGCTGATGGACATGCAGGACATGCTGAGGCCTTGAAGCACTAAGATGGAGATTGTTGAGCCTGATGTGGTGCTATCAAGGCCTAGGATGGCTAACTTGTATTGGATTGGATGTAGGTCCAAGGGCTGGGATTAAATCAAGTCATGGGTGTACACGGGCTTGGGAATTAGTTTAATCTCATTGGGTTAGTTCATGAAAGTTTTTGTTGAGTCTGGGCCTGGCCCACTTAGTGGATGTATTTAAATTTTAGTCTCTAGGTTTGAATGAAATAGAACACAGATACTTTTTTCCTAAGAAATTCTCTCCCATCTCTCTTCATCTTCTCCTTTTCTCCCTTCTTCCCTTCCTCTCTTATCTGTGTTTGTGCAGGGGAAGGCTTCATCTCCGGCTCACAGCATGGCTGTGATCAAGGCTTCGTGATCTCAAGATCGTATGGAGACGCAAGGGATGAACGGAAGCATTTTGTGGGATCCACAAACTGCTTCATGGGAGAGCCGATTCATGAAGAGACTCACGAATGTGCTCTGCTTCATGGGATACAAAAAGAGAGAGCACGTGGACGTGAGTCTTCATAGAAAGATCCATGCCAAGAAAAGGAGGGGAGCTTTGGATGTGACAAGTGCGGTTCCAGCCAGGAAAATTTAGAGAAAGGGGGAAGGGGAGGTTCAAGCTTAGAGAAGGAAAAGTCAAAGCTTTGGTCAATGGTCAACGGGCTTGAAAGAATTTCAGCAGGCGAAGGAAGAAAAGGGGCTCTGGTCTTTGAACGTGAGGTCTTTGAATGTGAGACTAAAGGATTTAAAGACGATAACCAGTTTGATTGTTTGTAAAAGGGTGAAAGCCCAAGATACTTCTCCAGCGAGGTGGATTCTTCATTGAGGACTAAACCCCAACAATTGGTATCGGAGCCTGGTTCAAGAAGAAGTTGGTTGGCTAGGAACAAGTTGGTTGAAGATCTTCAAGGACTGAAATAATTTTTACAAGGCCTCATCAAGGTACCTTTTAATTTTTTAAAATTTATTTTTGTACTATTTTTTTATTGAGATCTTTCCATGCGTAGTAGCATAAAAATAGATTTTAAAAAGTTTGATGGAAAGGAATGTTTCTCCATATGGAAAGTTTGGATAGAGGATCTTCTTGTATAGCAGGGTTTAGATCTAGCTTTGGAGGAAAGGCCTGATGGGATGATAGATAAGCAGTGGATGTCATTGAAGAAGAAAGTATGTTTACCAATCAGAGGATGCCTGATAGATTCAGCCCTTTATTTAGTGCTGGAGAAGAAGACCCCGAAGAGACTCTGGTCGAAGTTGCATACTCTCTACATGGGAAAGAATATGTGCAACAAGTTGATGTTGAAAAAGCGCCTCTACAACCTTCGGATGTCAGAAGGTGGAGATGTGCTGGGCCACATTCAGGTGTCCGTCTAGGTGTGCAATGAATTGCTGAATGTCAGGGTCAAGATGGAGGAGAAAGATACGATACTTTTGCTAATGTGTTCGCTGCCCACATACATGACTCATTGGTCACGATGTTGCTCAATGGGAAGGAGACATTGTTCTATAAAGATATTGTCTCGGTACTTCAGACGAATGAACAGTGAAAGAAGATGACCAAGGTTGCTATTCTGTAGGAGGGTCTATTAGTCGGGGAAGGGTCAGGTAGAGGCAGGGACAAAAGCAGGCCTAAAGGATGGTTATAGTTTAGGAAGGCTAAGTGCTACAAGTCTGGTGAGGTTGGACATTTCAAGAGGTATTATCCTAAGTGAAAAAAGAAGAAAAGGAAAGATTTGAATCTGTTAGTACAGTTGCAGGCTAGGAGGTGGAGGATGATGTTTTGGTGGTATCAGATGGTCATAGGCACAGTACAGAAATATGGACCTTAATTAGCTTGTTCTCATCATTATACTCCAACCGGTCATGGTTCAACACTTACATAGAGGTTGATGAGGGGTATATGACTATTGGAGTTGATCACCATTGTAAGTGGCAGGGATTGGCACAGTAAGGGTGAGGATGTTTTATGGCATGGTACGCACTCTTACCAGTATGAAGCATATCCCAGAACTCAAGGAAAATATGGTGTCACTGGGGTACCTGGAGCAGATTGGATACAGTTTTAGCAATCATGCAGGAGTGAAGTTTGAACATCTTCAATGAAGCTATGGTGGTGATGAGAGGGAGAAGGCTGGAGAACAACTTATACAGGTTGGAGGGCTCTGTGGTGACCAAAAAATCTGAGGCAGTAGCTGTGGAATAAGATCCTCGGGATGTGTATAAAATGTGGCATTACCGTCTAGGCCACATGAAAATAGGGGGATGAAAGAACTGAGCAAGAGAGGGCTGCTTCCGGACCTGGGTAGTAATGATATGGAGATCTGTAAGTCATGTTAGATAGGGAAGCAGAGGAGAGTGCAGTTCTTGATCAGCATAGCTAGGAGTGCATAACCACTAGAGCTAGTACACATGGATGTCTAGGGATCAACCCCAATTTCTGAAAGGAATGGAGCCAGATACTTCTTGACTCTGATAGATGATTTCTTAGGAAAGCAGTGGATCTACTTCATAAAGGAGAAATTAGAGTCTTCACCAAGTTAGAATTTGAAAGGCTGAGGTGGAGAGGAAATAAGGTAGGACTATGAAGTGTCTGAGGTTAGACAGTGGTGGGGAAATATATCAGCAGGGAGTTTCAGAGATTTTATGAGGAGTGGAGCATGAAAAGATACCTCTCGATGATGGAAACTTCTCAACAGGAAAGGATGACTGAGAGGATGAAAAGAACATTGTTGAAAAAAATAATTAGATGCTTGAGGTTGCAGGGAGGGCTTCCAAAGATGTTTATACAACTAATTACTTGCTTAATCGTTCACCACACACCAGGTTGGATGGAGGCATTCTAGAGGAGATATGGTCTGAAGAGAAGACAAGCCTGAAGCATCTGAGGGTGTTTGGATACATGACATTAATTTATGCATGTTGGTGCTAGAAAGCGAAGTAAGTTGGACGTCAAGTCAAAGAAAATGGTGTTCCTGGGCTACCCGTGTGGAATCAAGGGATATCGGTTGTGGGACCTCTTGGAGAAGAAGGTTATCATCAGTAGGGATGCGACCTTCGATGAGTGCTCGATCCTCCATAGCAGAGATGGTACAGATGCACAGCAGGGACTACAAGAGTTGGAACACGGTAACACTAGTCAGATGACCTTCTACACAGTCGTATCGTTTTCTAGTGAATCAGGAGGATTTGAGATTCAGATGAAGAGAAGTAGCAAAAGGCTTAGAAGCCAGAAAGTTCAGCAGGATGCAACTGAGCAGAGACTCAGAAGGATGCAGGTGGGCAGTGGACTGATATTGGGATCGCACTGCACAGGCTCAAGAGAAAGTGCCACCACCAGTTTGATATGGCTTTGAGGATTTAATGTCATATGCCCTGATGACAGTGAATGAAGACCCTTATACCTATCAGGAGGATGTGGAGAGCTAGGCAAGCCAGGATAGAGATAGGTGGGTCTAAGCTATGGTAGGAGATGCAGGTTATGGTAGAGGAGATGTAGTCTCTCTACAGGACTGACACGTGGCAGACGGTCCAGTTGCCACAAAGAAAGAAACCCATTGGTTACAAATGGGTTTATCAACGCAATAAAGGGCCTTTAGAGCAAGGGGGTATCAGGTATAAGGCAGGACTAGTGGCCAAAGAATACTCTCGGAAGGAAGGCTTTGAGTACAGAGAGCTGGTGGAAGAATTTGAAGTAGAGCTAGTAAAGGTACACACCAAGGAGAACCCAGCAATGCACTGTCCAAGGTTCTTTCACGGGATAGCTTTCGTAGGGATGCAGCTGATGGATACGGCAGACATGCTGAGGCTTTGAAGCACTAAGGTGAAGATTATTGTGCCTGATGTGGTGCTTTTAAGGTCCAGGAGGGCTAACTTATATTGGGTTGGATGTAGGTCCAAGGGTTAAGATTAAATCAAGTCACAGGTGTACATGGGCTTGGAAATTAGTTTAATCTCATTGGGTTAGTCCATGGGAGTTTTTGTTGAGTCTGGGCCTAGCCCACTTAGTGGATGTATTTAAACTCTAGTCTCTAGGGTTTGGATGGAATAGAGCACCGATTTTTTTCTTTCAAGAAATTCTCTTATCTCTCTCTTCATCTTCTCCCCTTTCTCCTTCTTCCCTTCCTCTCTTCTCTATGTTTGTGCATGGGAAGGCTTCATCTCCGGCTCACGGGACGACTGTGATCAAGGCTTCGTGATCTCAAGATCATGTGGAGATGCGAGGGATGGATGGAAGCATTTCGTGGGATCCACAAACTGCTTCATGGGAGAGCCGATTCATGAAGAGACTCACGAACGTGCTCTGCTTCGTGGGATACGGAATGAGACAGGGCGTGGACGTGAGTCTTCACAGAAAGATCCACGCCATGAAAAGGAGGGGAGCTTTGGACGTGAAAAGTGTGGTTCTAGCTAGGAAAATCCAGAGAAAGGGTGAAGGGAGGTTCAAGCTTAGAGAAGGAAAAGTCAAAGCTTTGGTTAATGGTCAATGGGCTTGAAAGAATTTCAGCAGGCCAAGGAAGAAAAGGGGCTCTGGTCTTTGAATGTGAGACTAAAGGATTCAAAGATGGTAACCAGTTTGATCGTTGGTAAAAGGATGAAAGCTTAGGGTACTTCTCCAATGAGGTGGATCCTTTATGAATGACTAAACCCCAACAGATATGAATATAAGAAAGTTTGTGAATAGGAGAAAAAAAACTACCCATAGGACCATAGCATGATAAAATAGTTCTATATTGAACAAAAAAAAAAAAAAAAAAAAGGCTTGGGGCCTTACAGTTATACTGGCGTGAGTATGAGTTCCATATTGGGTATAAACGACTCACACGAGATAAAAATCCTAGGTTGTTACAATAATTTAGTTCAACGTACCTTTCATCCAACTAATTTGATTCAAACATGTTGGATTGTGGTGTGGCAAGAAAAAACACACGTTAGACCATTAATATATCGCATTTCTTATGTACGCTTGTCGCATTAGACCATGGTATGTAAACGTATTAAACTGCCGTAGAGCAAGGAAAAACAGACAGTTAACCATCGCATATCCCATGTACGTCGACCGTGTTATTTTACGTGCAACAATACGTGTTGCAGGACAGTAAAACTTCTAGCCAAATATTCCCATCAAGAGAACTTCTAGCCATAAATTTTGTAGCCATCGTTGCCCTGTAAACGCCGAATCCACAATTTCGTGGTTCACGTTGTGCGGTGGAGAAGGGTGACACGGAAACTCTCGGCCATCGGCTGCCAGAAGTATGTGCACGCGCCCTGATCGATCAACGCCGTTTTCGTGGAGACAGTGACAGAGATCTTCTCGTTCCTGGTCTCTCTTGGCTATAAATCTCCACTCCAGCCGAAGCAACGACACCAACCAAGCTACAATAAGCTCTCTCTCTCTCTCTCTCACTCTCTCTCTCTCTATCGACTCTCAACCAAGTTACAATAAGCTCTCTCTCACTCTCTCTCTATCACTCTCTCTCTCTCGACTCTCAACCAAGTTACAATAATCTCTCTCTATCTCTCTCTCTCTCTAAGGTATGAATTCTTTGGAAGTAAACGGCGGAAATGGGGGAGGGTTGGAATGCCATGGCAGGGGGTGGTGACCGGCCGGTGAGCCACGAGGTGGAGATTGAGGGAATGAGGAGGGGTATACATAACGTGGGAGGACCTGTGGGTGATGGGATCCAACGGAAAGGTTCACTCGAAGGTGATATTAAGTGGGCTCACCGGGTATGCCTAGCTAGGGGAGGTGCTGGCCATCATGGGTCCGTCTAGGGCTGTAATTGAGCCAAGTCGCTCACGAGCTACTCGAGGCTCGGCTTGTTAAAAGCTCGTTCATGTTCGGCTCGTCATGTAAACGAGCCGAGCTTGAGCTTCATTTTAGAGCTCATTTGATAAATGAGCCGAGCTTGAGCATGGGAGCAGATTCGATTAGGAGCTCGCGAGACAGCTCGATTAAGAGCTCGTGAGACGGCTCAATTAGGAGCTTGCGAGCTGGCTCGATTAGGAGCTGTGAACAAGATGTTCTTTCATCTTCTTTGTCTTTTCATCTTTTCTGACTACTCTTTGGGTTTAAGAATCAAGCTTTTTTTTTTTTAATTCTCGAGCTGAGCTTTAAACAAGCTCAATTTGAGTCGAGCTTGAAATGAGCTTAATTCAAGCTCAAGCTTGAAACGAGCTTTTTCTGAGTCGAGCTTTTTAATCATACCAAATGAGCGAGCTCGAGTCGAGCCCGAGCTTTTTGTAATCGAGCTCGAGCCGAGCTTGAACATGATTTTTCAAATTTAAACGAGCTCGAGCTCAAGTATTTGTTAATGAGCTGAGCTTGAGCATGGAAAAGCTCGGCTCGGCTCGGCTCGATTGCAGCCCTAGGTGCTGCGGAAAGTCTACACTACTTGATGCCTTGGCAGGTAAGAAAAGGACCACCTTTAAGAGAGTGAGTGGAACACAAAAATTAGTAGGAGGGCTTTTTAATTATTAGAAGTAATGAGTTTTTTTTTATTTGTTGAGAAACTTAATACTTTTCATGTGTGGCAAGAAGCAATCTAGATAAGAGAGGCTATTTAGGTAAGTAAATAAAGATTCAATGGAAACAACTCTTAGTCATATCCTAACTAGCTATTTTGCTCGATATTTTCTCTTTACAAGAGGCACAATATTTTACTATCATTTGTTTTGTTTGCATATTGATATGGATAATGTGCAAAATAATTAAACTAAATAAATAAAAGGCAGCTTGGGCGGCCCCCCCCAGTCCTGGGCGGCCCCCAGTCTTGGGCGGCCTCCAAAGTCTAGGCGGCCTCCGAGTCTAGGCGGCCCCTAGAACTTGGACGGCCCCCAGTCCTGGGCGGCCCCAGTCCTGGGCGGCCCCCCGTCTTGGGCGGCCTCCAAAGTCTAGGCGGCCTCCGAGTCTAGGCGGCCCCTAGAACTTGGACGGCCCCCAGTCCTGGGCGGCCCCCAGTCCTGGGCGGCCCCCAGCCCTGGGCGGCCCCCAGTCCTGGGCGGCCCCCAGTCCTGGGTGGCCCCCAGTCCTGGGCGGCCCCTAGATCTTGGGCGGCCCCCAGTCCGGGGCGGCCCCCAGTCCTGGGCGGCCCCCAGTCTTGGGCGGCCTCCAAAGTCTAGGCGGCCCCTAGAACTTGGACGGCCCCCAGTCCTGGGCGGCCCCCAGTCTTGGGCGGCCTCCAAAGTCTAGGCGGCCTCCGAGTCTAGGCGGCCCCTAGACTTGAACGGCCCCCAGTCCTAGGCGGCCCCTAGAACTTGGACGGCCCCCAGTCCTGGGCGGCCCCCAGTCTTGGGCGGCCTCCAAAGTCTAGGCGGCCTCCGAGTCTAGGCGGCCCCTAGAACTTGAACGGCCCCCAGTCCTAGGCGGCCCCTAGAACTTGGACGGCCCCCAGTCCTGGGCGGCCCCCAGTCTTGGGCGGCCTCCAAAGTCTAGGCGGCCTCCGAGTACGGCCCCCAGTCCTGGGCGGCCCCCAGCCCTGGGCGGCCCCCAGTCTGGGCGGCCTCCAAAGTCCGGGCGGCCTCCGAGTCTAGGCGGCCCCTAGAACTTGGACGGCCCCCAGTCTCGGGTGGCCCCCTATTCTGGGGACCCCAGTCCTGGGCGGCCCCCCAATCTTGGGCGGCCTCCAGAGTCTAGGCGGCCCCTAGAGCTTGGGCGGCCTCCAAAGGTCTAGGCAGCACCCAGCCTCGGCGATCCCTCGGTTTAAGAATAAATCCCCACGTCAGAACCATTAAATAAGATGAGCCGTCATATTCGGAACAGAAATCGAGAGATGCTAAAAACATCATGCCTTAAATGGTTCACATAAGACAAATACCCAAAAGGGGACACTGAACCTCTATTTTGGAGCCAGATCCCTTTTCCCTCACTCTGACGTCTCCACTACCTCTGACATTCCTTTGGGATATCAAGATCATCATGAAAAAGGATTCCTTCATGAGCAAGTTTCTTAATATCCTTATTAAGCATTATCACTGAATGACCACGTAATGTAAGATGAACACTTATCCTACACGTGGACATCCAGGATAATGAGAAATAAAAAAAGATAAATAATAATAAAAGGAGGATAAAAGGGGGAGGAAGGGGGGGGGGGGACTTCTTCCTTCAAAAGAAAGAAAAGAGAGAGAGAGATCTGAAAAAGAAACCCTAAACAGATAATCTGGTGATCCAGCATCAACAGATTGGCGCGCCAGGAAGGGGGAGGCTTATCGTTGGAGCAGTGAGATACGCCTGTTCTACGATTCCACAAAGATGAGTTCCAGATCTCTGGAAGAAGATCCTACTGATTGGTCTGGGGGGCATCCTTCGCCGCCCAATGATGATCTCGCACCTCTTGGCCCTTCTCGGCCGGTGAAGTCGACCCCTCCGGCTTCTTCCTCACCACTACCGACTCCGGCTGTTCCCCAAGACCAATTGCAAATCCTCACTCAGCAGGTCCAGACTCTCGTGGGGATGGTTCAGCGGTTGCAAGAACGACACTCTCAAGGGATTCCACAACGCTCGAGCGGCCTCTATCGCCTAGGTCGGCTACTCCTGTTAGCCGACAGTCAGCTCGGGGGAGATCTCCTCCGACGAGGCCTCTCCGTTCTTATTCTCCAGGAAGGCGGCGGTCCCAGAGTCTCCGAGACGGTTCCCGCTCCTTATCCCATTCCCCCGACGGTCTGTCTACCGGTCGGCGACGGGGAAAGGAACCTTATGCGGGGCATCGTCGACGGCGCCATCGAACTCCTTCCAGTTCTCCTGAACCGGCTGAAGGAGGCGTGACCGACAGAATGGAAAGGCGCCTTGAAGAGCAAGACCGTCGGCTGGAAGAACTCAGTCAAAGAATCAATAACCAGCCAGGATCAGATTATGATGCCCGCCCTCCTCTTTCTCGGCGTATCATGGGAGAACCCATTCCAAGGAGGTTTCGATTTCCTCAGCTTGATCCCTATGACGGCACCACTGATCCCCTAGATCATTTGGAAAGCTATAAAGCTATCATGCAGGTCCAGGGGGCAACAGACGCCCTCTTATGCATTGCCTTCCCGGCCACCCTCCGCAAGGCGGCTCGTGTCTGGTATTCTCGTCTGCCCTCACGAAGTATCGACTCTTTTCGGCAGTTAGAGAGGTCTTTTCTGGCTCACTTCGACGCCTGTCGAAAAATTCCTCGGGTGGCAGACAGCCTATTCTCAGTGCAACAGCAGGAAGGAGAATCCTTGAAGGATTTTGTAACTCGCTTCAAGGTGGCGGCCCTGGAGGTTTATCATCTTGAGGACGCTGTGGCCACTCTAGCTTTAAAGCGGGGGCTCCGACCCTCCCGTTTTACTTACTCTCTTGATAAAAAGCCTCCTTCTTCTTACGCCGATCTCCTGAGCCGCGCGCAGAAGTACATCCGCGCCGACGAAGCTGATTCATCCAGGAGAGGTGTGCAGGGGAGGGCTAGCAAAAGACCCGCTCGCCCGGAATTGGTCGGACCTCCCCTCAAGAAGCCTGAGCTCTTGCATCGACCGATCGATCCGCAAGAATCAAGCTCCCAGGGAGGACCATCTTACACCCCTCTTGGCACCTCGAAGTCATATCCTTATGGAGATTGAAAACGAACCTTATTTGCGGCGTCCGCCCCCGTTGAAGAAGGGCACTGCCCGTGATAGAAGTCGCTACTGCCGTTTCCATAGGGATTATGGCCACGATACTGAAGAATGTCGGAATTTAAAGCAGGCCATCGAAGAGCTGATTCAAAGGGGCTATCTGGGGCAATATGTGCAGAAAAAGGAAGTTCCCCCAGTGCCGGCTCTGATGGGACCTCCTCCTGCTCAAGCCAGCATCGACAACACCCCAACAGAAAAGATGGTGGGCATGATTTCTCGTGGAAAGGCTTCATCTTCCAAGAGACCAAGAGGAACAGAAGTGTTAAATGATGTAACCCTTCCTGAGGGAAGTGTAGCGGGGGGTAGTACTGTAAAGGATGATAGTGTTGTTGTCTCAATGACGATCGCTAGGCATCCTGTAAAAAGAATCTTAATAGACAGCGGGAGCTCCGCTAATGTGCTTACCTATGACGCATTTCTTCGGATGAGTCTATCTCTGGATTCTCTTCGGCCCGTAGCCATCCCTCTGGTTGGTTTTACTGGAGACTCCATCCGGGTGGAGGGCGAGATTACTCTGCCAGCTACGGCGGGTTCGCCACCGTGTCAAAGCACGGTTATGATGGATTTTCTGGTGGTTCAGGTTCCTTTGGCTTACAACGCCATTCTTGGTCGTCCCGGCTTGAACACATTAGATGCAATTATATCTACCAAGCGCTTGTTAGTG
>UESW01005093.1:243436-355101 GCA_900491605.1 Calamus simplicifolius | reverse complement strand
TGCTCTTAACACATACTCCACTATTGATTGGTTTTTTGCCCTCACTATATGCATGCGTGTGGAATTTGAATCCACCAATGAAATATATGGGCCATGTTTTTACTACTCTCGTAGGACGCTAGGCTAAGTCATTCAAATGTTGATTTTGTATTATACTACATGGATTGTGCACCTAAGCATACAGTACAAAAATAATGTATTAGACTTATGTTTCATATGAACAAATAATTTCAATTTGCATAAGAAGTTAAAGATTACATAATCTTTGAACCATGATACAAATGAAGCTTCAATCAGTACATCGATCTAAGCATCACTAAGACATCCAAGTGTGGAAGCATGCACATACCGCACAAGCATACTAAAATACCATAAAATATTAGTTTTATTTTCATTGACTGAGTATAAAGTTCTTTATGGAGTTTAGGAGGATGTGACACTTACTCGCTTCACTCCATCATAATTTAATAATATATGTAATGTTGCAATAGTAAGCTCTGCATTAGTCAAATACCATGTTCTACATTGATCACATGGGTGGCAAAACTGACTGAATATTGAAAGAGTTGGTTGGTGCCTTATTTCATACTCTTCCCTACCATCATTTTGATTAGCTCCAATGCCCATAGCATGTATGTGAGGCTTAAAATAATATGAACAGAAGTAAGAAGTCTCTTATGCTAAGTATGCCTCACATATAGAGCCTTCAACGTGAGCTTTATTTTTGATCATTTTTTTAACTTATTAAGTGAAACACAACTACAACTCTGAAAAAGAGGAAGAAGAAAGTAATTTCTATGTATTTTTATTCATCAATCTCTTAGGTATATATACAAGCTACAAATCTATGTTAGGAAGGAAAACTAATTATATCAAATCCCTATAAATAAGAATTAAATATATTTACTTTCTATTATATAAATGCAATCTACTTCCTATTCTAGAAATGAAATCTATAACAATCCCTATGAATCAGAATCAAATATATTTACTTTATATTCTAAAAATATAATCAATAACAGTCCCCCTCAAGCTGGAGCATAAATGTTTATCATGCCCAGCTTGTTACAAATATAATCAATCCGAACTTCATTTAGAGCCTTTGTGAAGATATCTCCTAATTGATCTTCTATTTTCACATATCCTATAGAAATCAAACCTTGCTGAATCTTGTCACGAACAAAATGACAATCAATCTCAATATGCTTAGTTCATTCATGAAAGACTGGATTAGATGCAATATGAAGTGTAGCTTGATTGTCACACCATAACTTAGCTGGTATTGAAATCTTGAGACCCACTTTAGTGAAGAGCTGATATAACCAAATTATTTCATACACAAACTTAGCCATAGCCCTATATTCTGATTCTACATTTGAATATGAAACTACATTCTGCTTCTTGCTTTTTCATGAAATCAAATTTTTTCAACAAATACACAATAGCCTAAAGTAGATCTTCGATCTTTTTTGGATTCTTCCCAATCAGCATCTAAAAAACATTCAATCCTAGTATGATCATGATTGCCATATAGGATTTCTCTTCCAGGAGCTTCTTTTATGTAGCATGAAACTTGTTATACAGCTCTCCAATGATCGGCAGTTGGAGAAGATATATATTGACTTACCACACTAACTAAATGGGCAATATCTAGATGAGTCACAGTAAGATAGTTTAACTTTTCAATCAATCTTCTATATCTCTTAGGATCTTCAAATAACTAACCATATTTTGTAAGATGCAAATTAGGAACTATTGGAGTACTGCATGGTTTAGCCCCTAATTTTTTTGTTTCATACAATAGTCAAGCACATACTTTCTTTCAGATAAGAAGATTCCTTTCTTATTTTTTATCATCTGAACACCCAAGAAATACTTTAGTGTTCTTAAATCCTTTGTATAAAACTAACTATGAAGAAAAGATTTGAGAGATGAAATACCACTAGTATCACTCCCAATAATAACAATGTCATCAATATGGACAACTAATAGGATGATACTAGCTGCAGACTTCTTATAAAAATAGAATGATAGGACTTACTCTTCTTCATACGAAACTTTTTAATAGCTAGACTAAACTTTCCAAACCAGGCCCGAGGACTTTGTTTCAAGCCATACAAAGATTTGCGAAGAAGATACACTTTCCTATACTTTCCCTGAGCAACAAAACTGGTGGTTGCTCCATATAAACTTTCTCTTGAAGATCACCATGAAGGAATGCATTCTTAATGTTTAACTGATGTAGAGGCCAATTATATGTAGCTGCCATAGAAATAAATAATTGGATAGAAGTAAGTTTAGCAACAGAAGAAAATATATCAGAATAATCAACTCCATCCGTTTGAGCATATCCCTTAGCAACTAGTCAAGCTTTTAATCTAGCAACAGTCCCATCAGGGTTGACTTTAACTATAAACATCCATTTACATCCAATAGTCTTTTTATTTGTAGGTAACTGTATCAAGATCCAAGTACCATTGTCATCAAAAGCATTCATCTTCTCAATCATAGCATTATACCATCCAGGATGAGATAGAGCTTCATGAACTATCTTAGGAATAGTGATAGAATCAATAAATGCAATAAAAGAATAAGAAAATGGTGATAAATTATTATATAATATAAAAGAAGATATTGGATAATACATTGATGCTTACTTTTGCAAAGGGCAATAGGAAGATCATCATTAGAACTATAAACTAGATCCGATGATGAAGAAACTAGTGCAGGACATGGTGCAGAAGGCATAGGAATAGAAACCGGATCAGGAATAGAAGGTTTAGAGTCATTGTGTTTGCAAATTCACAATAATGTATCAAACCAACCACCTCACCATCAATAGAATTACGTATTTACAAAAATAGATGAGCATCCTCTCTTAGCCATGAAGTTTTTGAGTAATCATGTTGAACCAATTATTGATTTTGATGAATAGCAAAAATCACATGAGTATATTCCTTTTATTACTAATGATTTTAATTAAGTATTTTAGGAATTTAAATATTTAATTAATTAAAATTTAAGAAAAATTAAGTTTGACTCTATGTCTAGTGTTAAGTGTCAAGTTTCAGCATTTAGAGCTGACTCCAAAAGTTTAAGAGCCGACTCCTGAGTGTATCGAAATTGCTTGTCACTTTTGGCATGCAGTCGAGCCGACTCCTACAGAGTTCAGAGCCGACTCCATCAGAAAGACAGAAAGTCCTCAATTCTGCATCGAGCTAGAGTCGACTCCTACAGAGTTCGGAGTTGTTCTTGTAACTTTCCAAATTTTTTTTGATAATGTTGTTCTTGTAACCTTGTTCTTAAGTTAAAATTTCTTAGATCAGTAATTCTGATTGATTGGAGGATATCCAAAATTTAGAAAATTAATTTGAGACTTAATTACATGCTGATTTGATTAACTATAAATTATGTTGTTAGTTTTGAAGGACATAATCAAAGCTCATTAGAAGTATTGTTACTCGTACCTATAAGATAAATGATGACCCACCTTTAATAATTCTATATATTCTTATCAGATTAATTATGATTAATTAATACACAAGCTATAAATTTTATGGGTAAATGAATTAGTATTTGATAATGTTTTTAAGCCCATGAATTAATAAATGTTATCATTCTTATCAATTATAGTTAACAAAATCGATAGATTATTATGTGTGTGTGTATATGTATGTATGTATGTATGTGTATACATATGGCATATGCTAATCTTTAAATTTTTAAATCAACTGAGACCCCAATACTAACCTAGAGCTTGAATTTTAAATAATTAATTCAATGTTATGGAGAAAATAAATTTATAATCTTCTATAGTTTCTAAAAATTATTTCCACTTTAAATTGTGTTTTAATATTTTTATCATTTTTTTTGCAAAGAAGCCATTTATTATAGAAGTATACCTCAAAAAATTCCTCACAAAATTATCAGAAAATCCCTCGCAAAATCCCTTAGAAATTAATTTTGCGAGAGATTTGCCGAGGAATTTTTTTCCATCAAAAAACTAAGAACTCATTAATAAAAAATAAATCCCTCAAAAAATCTCTCAAAATTAATTATTGAGGGAGTTTGCGAGAGATTTTTTTATCAATTTTTTTTACAAAGAACCCATTTATTATAAATATCCTTCAAAAAATCTCTTGCACAATTATCAAAAAATCCCTCAAAAAGTCCCTTAAAAATTAATTTTGTGAGGGTTTTTTGAGGGAAATTTTTCATCAAATAATTTTATTAAGGAATCATTAATGAAAAATAAATCCCTCAAAAAATCCTCGTAAAATTAATTTCTAAGGAATTTTTTTATCAATTATATTTTTACAAAGAACCCATTTATGTTAGAAATATCTTTCAAAAAATTCCTCGCAAGATTAATTTTGCGATGCATTTTATGATAAAATAAATTTTATCAAAAAATTTTATAGTTAATATTTTTTTATTGAAAAATTCCTTGGTAAATCATACTTTTCTAGTAGTGAATGGATATAAAATGATACATGAAGGATATGAATTTGGAGATATGAATAAAAGCAGCGTGAGCTTATTAGATTTTGTAGTAGTGTATGATCTAACAATATCAAACACTTATTTCAAAAAAAGAGATGAACATTTAATAATATTTAAAAGTGAATCTAATAAAAGTCAAATAGACTTTTTCTTAACTAGAAAGGTGGATAAAATAACATACAAAAACTGTAAAGTTATTCTAGGAGAAAGTTTAACTTTACAGCATAGGATAATGATAGTAGACATATGGATAAAAATAAAATTTATAGTAAAATATAAAACTATTAATTAAAAATTAAATGATGAAATTTGAAAGAAGAAAAACCAGAATTATTTAATGAAAAGTTAGTAAAAGAAATGACTATGAATATAAATAGTAATCTCAACTTAATGTGGAAAAAAACTAAATATATAAAAAACATAGCAAAAGAAGTTTTAGGAGAACCAAAGGAGTAAAAATATTAGAAAAAAAAACTTGGTGGTGAAACAAGAAAGTTTAAGTTGCTATCAAGCTTTAAAGGACAAACTATAAAATTTGGCAAGAGACTAGGACAAAAAAAAGTCATAAAAAGTATAGAGATAAAAAAAAAAAACTAAAAAAGTGGTAAACATGCATTGCTAAATATGAATATGCATCGCTAAATAGGCTTAGCGATGCCATTATAATGCAAAATCGTCATCACTAAACGTTCAGTCGGTAAACCAGTTTTTGTCGCAATGGTGTCGCTAAAGAGCAATGCAAAATTTGTTTCGCTATTTAGTGATGCAATTCTAGGCATCGCTACTCAACGATGCTAGATTGGAGTCGCTATGTAATGATGCAAATCTTGCTATTTTAGTGACGTATTATTACGTCGCAATGGCATCGCAATAGTAAATATTTTTAAAATTATTTTGTTTAAAATTAATATTTAACCTACTTGTACGTTTAGTAGTGTATGATAAATAAAGAGGCATGATAATGAAAAAGACTTGCTTGTGCTGATATTATAAATAAACATGAAATTAATAAAAACAAGTTAAATTTTTTTAATTAAATTAAAGAAGATAAATATTCTCATCACATTACATAAATCAAACATATATAACAATTATGTATATAGAACAACAAAATAAAAATAACATCAAGAATCTTGCGCTGGATCATGTTGTGAAGGTAGTAATGTATCAGAGATGAAAGATTAGGAGTTCTGCAACATCATCCGAATCAACTCCTGCATCTCATGCGTTTGTTGCCTGTCCATGGCTTGCTGGGCTTTAAGGTCCACAAGCTACTGCCAAAGCTCAGTGGTGTGCTCGTTGAACTCCTACCAAATCTGATCCATAATAGATCGCCTCATTTCATCGATGTGCTCAACAGGAATATCGTCGAATCCGGTACAATGCGAATAGGAGCCTGAAATGAGGAAGTATCTAGAAGCTTTGGTGCCCAAACCATACACTCTACAGTCGTGTGGCTGGGCACTAATAGCTTCAAGAATATACGCCGAGTCTCCTATGGTGAGAGGTCGATGGACATCTTCCCATCATTAGAGTCAGCATATGATGCCTTGGAGAGTAGCTCAACCATACGCGCCTGTGAAAAATAGAAAGAATGGTTATCGAATCAATATAAAAATTATCCAAATTAAAAATATTCATTAAGTATTTAAAAACAAATCCTTAGTCAAACTTGCTGCGATCATACATCGACCCAGGAACCATCCTTCTTTGTGTGTGTCACCCTAAATAGACAATACTCTCCTTGGTTTGTGCCCTCCTGCATAGTCTATAAAAACAAAAAATAGATTATAAATGTAACTATTTGCAAATGAAATAATTAGTAACTTGGTTATTTATGTTTTCTTACCAAACGACGTCAATGCTCCTAAATGAAAATGAAACCAAGGTGTGGCAGGAGAGACTCATGCCTAGACCATCCTTCTTGGATCGGTGGTTCGTGCTAGCTACGGAGGACCTCCAACGCCAGACCTCTGACTACCACACCTGCTGCCACTCATGCCATATACCATCCGGCACATGCAGAGGACAAGGATCGGACTTTCTTCAATGATGAAGCATGTCCGAGTATTGTCATGTAGCTAGGGCATCCCATGCCGACCTAATGGCATTATGGATGGCAGGGTCCCACGTAAACTTCTTCTACATTAAAACAAAAGGTTACTTGCATACATATAATAGCGTTAATAAATTTCATATGACTGATTTAGGGTTAAAATATATAGTTTACCTAAAACTCAAAAAAATAAAACTTTCTCGTGCCCGGAGACACGTAATGCCAATCGTAGCTAGTCGGATCAGCGCGCCTTTAAAATATAGTGCTGATCTGGCTCGACACTGTATGCTGTTCAATAAAACTATTAACAAAATAAAAAGGATAAACAATGCATGTTTATAAATAATTAGCATTAAAATTATCATAACTATAAAAGAAATTATATACTTACAGCCCATGCGCATCCATTACAAGTATACTATAGCCTAAGGATGAAGAACTATCCACTGTCTATGCTGCTAAAGAAGTGTCATGATTTGAACCAGATGGAGGTGGCATCTCCTGTGGAGACAATGAAGGTTGTGTAGGGACTGCAAATATAAACTCTCCTGCTGATAAGGTTGCTGGATTAGATGGGTCAATGCTGTGGCGCTGCCCACCCTGTCTATCAGCAATGGATCTCTCCCGGCCCCTCATACTGAAAATAACAGAGATTCATGCAACCTAATTATGAATAATGAATATATGTGTAAAATAAAGCATAAATAAATTAATCTTGCAATTGTATCAATCTCTATGCAGAGTCAGTTTCATTTGTATCATCAATAATCGGTTCAACATCCAATGCTGTATCCGATTGTAATTGAAATTCATATTCGTCATCGTCCAATCGAACATTAGCATCCTCAATTTCTTGGATATCATCATCGAATCTCTAAGTGATGTTTCAGGAGCATCTGAGTCATCTACAATTGCATGTATTTCTATCTCATCCTCTTAAAATGCAGGAAAATCAGGTGATTGAGTCGAAGAGTTTTCAGCAAGCACGATGGTCGATCATGCCATGATTTTTGAAATAGCCCATCAATCTCACATGTCGTTGCTCAAACTTGGATATCCGTAGTAATACACTTGCTGAGCTTGTGATGTTATAATAAATGGTTCATAGTTTTGTAATTTTCGTCTATGGTTTACTTTAACCAAATTGTATTCATTGTGAACCCTAGTCCCTACATTTACTATTAGATCAAGCCATTTGCAATAAAATAAGACAATACATTTCATAGGCCAACTTGGATATTCAACTTTGACCACCTCAACTAAGTTCTCATAATAATCTAGCATATTTGCTTCAATACTTTCTCCTATAACGTAGACGCCTCAATTTTGTGTGTCTCTTGAAGAACCTAATCCTTCAATTTGAAACTTATAACCATTCACAAAATAGCCAGAGTAGTATTTCACTACAAGAAAATACTAAAATAGTGACGCAATTATGCGTCACTAAATTGCGACCACTTTGCGTCGCCTTCGTGACAACAAAACATTGCGACGCAATTAGCGACTCAATAAACCAAAAAATTAAAAAAATTAATTTTTTTATTTAGTGATGCAAATAATGTGTCTTAATATTTTTAAATTAATTTTTATAAAATATAAATATGGGAAAAAAATATTGCGACGCAACTCAGTGCATCGCAATGTTTTTAAAAAAATTAATTATGTTAAATAGCGACGCATTAGCGATGCAATAAATCAAAAAATTAGTAAAAATATTTTTAATTTAGTGATGCACCAATTGCGCACAAATAATTTAAATAAAATTAATTTTTATAAAATATAAATATGAGAAAAAAATATTGCGATGCAACACAGTGCTCGCAATGTTTTAAAAAAAATTAAATATGTTAAATAGCGACGCATTAGCAACGCAATAAATTAAAAAATTAGAAAAATTATTTTTATTTAGCGATGCACTAACTGCGTCACAATTATTTTAAATAAAATTAAATTTTATAAAATATAATTATGAAATAAAAAAATTTCGATGCAACCCTTTGCATCGCAATGTTTTTAAAAAATTAATTATGTTAAATAGCGACGTATTAGCGACGCAATAAAAAAAATTAGAGAAATTAATTTTAATTTAGTGACGTACTAAATGTGTCACAATTATTTTAAAAAAATTAAATTTTATAAAATATAGTTATGAAATTAAAAAATTGCGATGCAACCCTATGCGTCACAATGTTTTTAAAAAAATTAATTATGTTTAATAGCGATGTATTAACGACACAATAAACTAAAAAATTAGAGAAATTATTTTTAATTTAGTGATGCACTAATTGTGTCACAATTATTTTAAATAAAATTAATTTTTATAAAATATAATTATGAATAAAAAAATTATGATGCAAACCTGTGCGTCGCAAATTTTTTAAAAATTAATTATGTTAAATAGAGATGCAATAGCGACGCAATAAAACAATAAATTAATAAAAATAATTTTTTATTTAGTGACGCAAGTATTACATCGCAATTTTTTTTAAAAAAATAAATTTTATAAAAATATTAAAAAGAATTATGAAATAAAAATATTGCGACGCACATCTGTGCATCGCAATATTTTTAAAAATATTGTTTAAGGAAATCTGAATATTCTTTTTTATATATATATATATATATGTGTGTGTGTGTGTTAAACTCTAATCATATGAGAACTGGAGCGAGATAAAATACAAGAAGAACAAAAGTTAAATGACTAGCATCTAAAGAAAGACTTCGATCCGAACAGATAAACATGGGCCAAAAAGAACAAAGAAATGATCCAAAACGGAGGGTAAAAAAAGCCCTAGAAAGGTAGACAACAAACCTTTAAAAACCGCGTCTAAGACAAACTCTAAAACCCTAGTATCCTTAGCTCTGATCGATCACTCAGGAGCGGCAACACGAACAAGACGAAACACGTCGACAACAGGAAAGATCTCTCTCTGGAAACCCTAGGAAAAGCTCGTCGTAGCCCCCTTACGTGGATGAGATGGAGGTAGAGGGATCGGTTTCCCAAGAAACCCTAGTATTAGGCTTTTGGGGAACGAGGAAAAGAAGCCCTCCTCCACGGCGAGCTCTCGGCATCTCTCCCCTTGCTCTCTTCGCGACTCACGCTTCCCCACACCCTTTTAAAGTTTCCCAAATGGGACTATGAGCAGCTAAGCACCATCTAGAAGCGAAGCGGAAGGGCCGTGGCACTGTGCCCGTGAAACTATCTTGGTCTACTGGCTTCGATCGATCGCAACCATCGGATCATTGCCGATCGGATCGATCACAATGGTTCGAGATCGGTCGTCGCCGATCGGGATCGATCATGGCTTTGATCGATCACAACCGTCGGGTCGACGCCGATCGGATCGATCGCGACGATCGGAGATCGGTCGTCGCCGACCGGGATCGATCATGGCTTCGATTGATCGCAACCATCAGATCGTCGCCGATCGGATCGATCGCAACGGTCTGAGATCGGTCGTCGCCGACCGGATCGATCATGGCTTCGATCGATCGCAACCATTGGATCGTCACCGATCGGATCCATCGCGATGGTCCGAGATCTTTCTTCTTATTTCCTTATCTTTCAAGAACACAAATCTTTCCATTTTCTCTCTTGTTACTCCCTCTTTCAAGAATGCTAATCATCATCCTCCTCCTCCTCCAAGCCTTTTGAACCCCAACCTTAACGCTAATTACTCTTCGTTATTTCCGGTTGTGTCTTGTTTGCTGTTTATTCTCTTGAAGAGCCATCATGGACAAAACAAACCGAAAGAGGAAGCACAACGAGAACCAAGACGACGATACTCTCGCCCTCTGCCTCTCTCCTCCTAATTTCCGCAGCCTTACACTTCCAAACACCAGGTTCCCTTCCCTTTCGTCCCCTCCCCACCGCCGTTGCCACTACCGCCACAACCGCAACACCTCTCCTCTCCTCCCCCTGCCCAAAAAACTGAGATCGGTCATCCCCGACTGGGATCGATCATAGCTTCGATCGATCGCAACCGTCGGATCATCGCCGATCGGATCGATCGCGACGGTCCGAGATCGGTCATCGCCGATCGCAATCGATCATGGCTTCGATCGATCGCAACCATCGGATCGTCGCCGATCGGGATCGATCATGGCTTCAATCGATCGCAACCGTCGGATCGTCGCCAATCGGATATATCGCGACGGTCCGAGATTGATCGTCGCCGACCAGGATCGATCATGGCTTCGATCGATCGTAACCATTGGATCATCGCCAATCAGATCGATCGCAACGGTCTGAGATCGGTAGTCTCCGACCGGGATCGATCATGGCTTCAATCGATCGCAACCGTTGGATCATCGCTGATTAGATCGATCACAACGGTTCGATCTCGGTCATCACCGACCGAGATCGATCATGGCTTTGATCTATCGCAACCATCGGATTTTCGCCGTTCGGATCGATCGCAACAGTCATAGATCGGTCGTCGCCGATCGAGATCGATCATGGCTTCGATCGATCGCAACCATCGGATCGTCGCCGATCGGATCGATCGTGATGGTCCAAGATCCATCATCGCCGATCGGGATCGGTCATGGCTTCGATCGATCACAACCGTAGGATCGTCACCGATCGGATCGATCGCGACGATCCGAGATCCATCGTCGCCGACCGGGATCGATCATGGCTTCGATCGATCAGAACGTCAGATCGTCGTCGATCAGAACGATCGCGATGATCGAGATCGGTCATCGCCGACCGGGATCGATCATGGCTTCGATCGATCGCAACCGTCGATCATCGGCGATCGGATCGATCGCGACGGTTCGAGATCCATCGTCGCCGACCTGGATCGATCATGGCTTCGATCGATCGCAACCGTCGGATCATCGCCAATCGGATCGATCGTGATGATCTGAGATCGATCGTCCCCGATCGAGATCGATCATGGCTTCGATCGATCATAACCGTCGGATCATCACCGATCGGATCGATCGCAACGGTCCGAGATCGGTCGTCCCCATCGAGATCGATCATGGCTTCGATCGATTGCAACAGTCGGATCATCGCCGACCGAGATCGATCATGGCTTCGATCGATCGCAACCATCGGATCATCGCCGATCAGATTGATCGCGATGGTCTGAGATCGATCATCGCTGACCGAGATCGATCATGGCTTCGATCGATCGCAACCGTCGGATCATCGCCAATCGGATCGATCGCAACGATCTAAGATCGATCATCGCCGATCGGGATCGATCATGGCTTCGATCGATCGCAACCATCGGATCATCGCCGATCAGATCGATCGCAATGGTCCGATCTCGGTCATCGCCGACCGAGATCGATCATGGCTTCGATCTATCGCAACCTTGATTTTCGCTGATCGGATCGATCGCAACGGTCCGAGATCGGTCGTCGCCGACCGGGATCGATCATGGCTTTGATCGATTGCAACCGTCGGATCGTCGCAGATCGGATCGATCGCGATGGTCCAAGATCTGTCGTCGCTGACTGGGATCGATCATGGCTTCGATCGATCGCAACCATTGGATCATCGCCGATCAGATCGATCGCGATGGTCCGAGATCGGTCGTCGCCGATCGGGATCGATCATGGCTTCGATCGATCGCAACCGTCGGATCATCACCGATCAGATCGATCGCGACGGTCCGAGATCCATCGTCACCGACCGGGATCGATCATGGCTTCGATCGATTGCAACCGTCGGATCGTCGCCGATCGGATCGATCGCGATGATCCGAGATCGGTCGTCACCGACCAGGATCGATCATGACTTCGATCGATCGCAACCGTCGGATCGTCGCCGATCGGATCGATCGCAATGGTTCGAGATCGGTCGTCCCCGATCGGGATCGATCATGGCTTTGATCGATCGCAACCATCGGATCGTCGCCGATCGGATCGATCGCAACGATCCGAGATCGGTCGTCACAATGATTTTTAGAAAAAAATTTGTAATAAAATTTCAAAATAAATTATTTGCGACGCATTAGCGATGCATTCTTTAGAAAATATAATTTTTATCAGTTATAATAATTTTAAAAATATTACGACGCATTTGCGATGCATTTTCCCAGAAAATAAAAATAATTTTTCCAGAGAAAACAAGTTTTAATATTACGACGCAAATATTACGTTGCAATATTAAATTGAAAAATAAAAGTAATAAAAAAATTTAAAAAAAAACATTGCAACGTAATATAAGCGTCGCAATTATTTTTAAAAAATATAATTTTTATCCAATATAATTATTTAAAAAATATTGTGACGCATTAGCGACATAATTTCCTAGAAAATTAAAATAGTTTTTCCTAGAGAAAACAATTTTTAATATTGCGACGCATATATTGTATCACAATATTTTTTAGAAAAATAAATGTAATAAAAAAATTAAAAAAAAATATTACGACGCAATATATGCATCGCAATTATTTTTAGAAAATATAATTTTTATCATTTATAATTATTAAAAAAATATTGTGATGCATTAGCGACGCAATTTTCTAGAAAGTAAAAATAGTTTTTTGAGAGAAAATAATTTTTAATATTGCGACGCATATATTGCATCGCAATGTTTTTTAGAAAAATAAAAGTAATAAAAAAATTTAAAAAATAAACATTACGACGCAATATGCATCGTAATTATTTTCAGAAAATATAATTTTTATCAGTTATAATTATTAAAAAAATATTGCGATACAATTTCCTAGAAAATAAAAATAATTTTCCCACCAGACAATGGCGCCAAATTAGCGACTCATTAGCGACGCAATTAGTTGCGTCGCTAAGTTTTGCATAAAATAATAAAAAGGCCAAATTAGCGATGGATTAGTGACGCGTTGTTGCGTCGTTAATCCATAATAAATTTTAAAAAAAATAGCGAGTGATTAGCGATGCAAATTTGCATCGCTAATTACAACTATATAAGCTCTGTCGAGCCGCCCCCCCCCCCCCCCCGCTTCTCTTCTTCTTCCTCTTCTTACCCTAACCGCCGCCGTCCGCTCCTCCGGCTCCCCCCGTCCTCTCCCCCGACGGCAGCTCCCCCCACTCCGGCGTCCCCTCTCGACCAAGGTTAGGCCCCCCGTCCTCCTCATTTAAAAAAAAAAAAAACTAGGTTCCAGCCATGGCCATGGCCATGGCCGTCTTCTTCGGCCACGGCCGTAGCCGTGGCTGGCCGTGGCCTGGCCACGATGGCTAGGCCACCAAAAAAAAAATTAACAGCTAGGGGGTGTTTTCCCCACCCCTCCCTTCGTCTTCTCCGGCCACGGCCACGGCCGTGGCCGGCCGTGGCCTGGCCACGGTGGCCAGGCCACCAAAAAAAAAGTATAACAGGGGGGGTTCCCCCCTTGGTCTTTTCCGGTCACGGCCACGGCCGTGGCCGTCTTCTCCGGCCACGGCCACTGCCGTGGCCGGCCGTGGCCTGGCCACGGTGGCCATGCCACCAAAAAAAATTTATAACAGGGGAACCCCCCCTTGGTCTTCTCCGGCCATGGCCGTGGCCGTCTTCTTTGGCCACGGCCGCTGCCGTGGCCGGCCGTGGCCTAGCCACGGTGGCCAGGCCACCAAAAAAAAAGTCTAACATGGAGGGTTCCCCCCCTCCCTTTATTAAATTTTATAAATTTAATAAATTTATAAAAAAATTATTAAATTTTTTATAAATTTAATAAATTTATAAAAAATTATTAAATTTTTTATAAATTTAATAAAAAAAAGTATATATATATGGAGAATGATTACTCTAATAAATTAATGAATTTATGTCATTAGTCGTAGCTCTTTGGATAGACTGATTTAGCTCATCAATCATGACTCTTTAAATTAACTGATTTAGCTCATAAATCGTAGCTATTTAGGTCAATTAATCCAGCTTATCAGTTTTAACTTTTCAAGTAAGCTGATTCTAGACCATCAACCTTAATTAGCTCTTTAGATCATCAATCAAAACTCTTTAGATAGGTCGAGCTGAATTAGCTTAGCTATTTAGGTCAACTAATTTAGCTCATTAATCATAACTCTTTAGATTAGCTAATTTCAAAATAGCAGTCGTAGCTTTTCATTTCTTTATAGCTGTTTATGCAATAATATTTATGCATTTATAATTATTTACAATTGTTATGTCTTGATTATTTACATTCTGCTTCAAATTGAATGATGCATTAAATTATGTAATGCTAGAATGAAAGTCTTATTGTAGTTTTATTTAATTTTCAGCAACAAATTAGTAGTTTCAATGATTTATATTTTAGTCTTCACAAACATTTATATTCGACATGATAATCTTAAGAAGTCAGTGACTATATATATAGAACACTATTCCTATATATGTATAATTGACAAGAATTTATGAATAACAAGCATAAGTTCGATTATCTTCGGATTTCCATATTATTAATCACAACACTATAACCTTTAGACCCGTTTGAGAATTTGTAAGACTTAATCTTGCAAATTCTAAATTATGGCATATATGCCACACATTTAGGAGAACATATGGGGAAATGCTTCTGAAATTTCAACGTAACCGATCGACGATAATTAATAGCAGAATAACATATCATAAAAAATATTCTTGAATGGGATAGGGCCTTACCTTTTAGACATGGAGTGAAGGTGGAATTAATTTAGGACACTTGAATGCTTGTGAAGTCTCGTGATTGAACGGACCGCCTTGCGGCTCGACCCGAACTCAAGCCCTAGCATAAGCCTGGCATGAACATGTTCCTCGGTCCTTACTAGCACGCCAAGGATCGTAGCCATGGCCCGACCTTGCAGGGTAGGAACCTTAGTTGTGTAAAAGAAAATTGGTTTAGTTATAAATGATTTAAATGGTTGTTATATATTAAGTAATGCTAATATAGTTTTATAATGTGGTTTTCTTTAATGGTTTACCAGAAATTGCATAAGTTGGTCAAAAATGAGCGGGGCTCGCTCGTGGATGTATGCAAGGATAAAAGATGGCTTGCTTAATCTAGATTTTCTGAATGGATTGGAAGAATTTATCGCATTTGCATGTAGCCAACCTGAATGGATGGATGTGCCTAGGATTAGGTGCCCATGCAACTATCACAGGTGTCAGAATAAAGCCTACATAGATGTTGAAACTATTAAGGTTCATCTGTGTAAAAAGGGTTTGTTCCTGATTATGATGTTTGGTACTGTCATGGTGAACCAGAGGAAATTCCACCAGTTGTTACAAGCCAACAAGTGTCAATTCCCGTAGATGAACCATTTGTGAATTTAAACACATATGAAGAAATGGTGATGAATGCATCGGGTAATGAATTCAATCAGAATACATTTATGGAAGAACCAAATCCAGATGCACAGTAATTTTATGATATGTTGCGTGCTGCAAATCAAGAATTGTATCCTGGTTGTGAGGGCCATTCCCAGTTGTCTACGGCTGCTCGGTTGTTGAATATTAAGGCAGAACATCGATTATCAGAAAAGGCATTCAATTCTGTAGCTGGGTTAATCAAGGAAATTTTGCCAAATGATAATGTTGTAGCAGATAGTTTTTACTCAACGAAGAAGTTATTGCATGGGCTTGGGCTCCTAGTTAATAAGATCGATTGTTGCTTGAACAATTGCATGATATATTGGGATGGAGACTCAGAGCAGCGATGGTGTAAGATTTGTGGGCAATCTAGGTACAAAAATGGCGAAGGGGGAGCTAGTACAAGTAGGAGGAAAAGTGTGCCTTACAAGAGGATACATTACTTTCCTCTTACTCCACGCCTACAGAGATTATACAGATCTGAGGCTACAGCTGCTGATATGAGATGGCATGCCGAACATGAATCTAACGAGGATGAATGCGGCATCCGTCAGATTCAAAAGCTTGGAAGCATTTCAATGAAAATCATCCTGATTTTGCTGAAGATATAAGGAATGTGAGATTAGGTCTTTATACCGATGGCTTCCAACCATTTGGTCAAGCGGGCCAATAGTATTCATGTTGGCCTGTGATACTGACTGTATATAACCTTCCTCCATGGAAGTGCATGAAAGATTTTGCAATGTTTTTGACAGTTTTGGTTCCAGAACCATCAAATCCAAAGGAAAAGATTGATGTCTTCCTGCAACCATTGGTGGCCAAATTGAAAATGTTGTGGGAAACAGGAGTCCTAGCCTACGATATTTCTATGAAACAGAATTTCATCATGAGAGCTACTTTAATGTGGACAATAAGTGACTTCCCGGCATATGCAATATTGTCTGGTTGGAGCACTGCTGGACGTCTGGCATGCCCCTATTGCATGTATGATTCGGATGCATTTACATTGCAGAAGAGTGGTAAGCAGTCATGGTTTGATAATCATAGAAAGTTCTTGCCTCCAAATCATCCTTACAGGTGTAACTTGACCGCCTTTCGGAAGAACAAAGAAGTCACAAAATTCGCTGAATCGGTTATGTCCGGCACGGATATATTTGATACTATAGAGCATTTGGGGTTGAGGTATGCTTAGGAACCCGATGCAGATAGAATAAATGGCCGTATATGTAAAGAACATAACTGGAAGAAGAGGAGTATATTTTGGGATTTGCCGTATTGGAGCACAAATCTCATCCGACATAACTTGGATGTTATGCATATCGAGAAAAATTTCTTTGATAACATATTTAACATGGTGCTAAACATCCCGGGAAAAACCAAAGATACTGCAAAGTCAAGAGAAGAACTTAATCAGTATTGCAGAAGAGGTGATTTGAGGAGTGCCAACGGGACCTATCCTAAAGCCTGTTACACTCTTTACAGAAATTCATGAGAAGTTTTATGTAACTGGCTTAGAAGGTTAAAATTTCCAGATGGTTATGCCTCAAATATCGGTAGGTGTGTGGACATGCATAAGCTCAAGTTGTTCGGCATGAAGAGTCACGACTGCCATGTTTTCATGCAATGATTATTGCCTATAGCTTTTCGTGAGTTGCTTCCGCAACATGTCTGGAAGGCATTGATGGAGCTCAGCTTGTTCTTCAAGGAGTTATCTGCTGCAGTCATTACTTCTGCATCCATGGCAAGGCTTGAGGAGAAAATTTCAATTATTTTATGCAAGCTGGAGCGAATATTTCCTCCCAGTTTTTTTGACTCAATGAAGCATTTACCGGTTCACTTGCCATACGAAGCGAGCATAGCTGGTCCCGTGCAGTATCACTGGATGTATCCTTTCGAGAGGTAAATATATACATCATTAAGACATGTTGACATTTCAAATATTATTTCATTGCGAGAAAATTGGTTAATTTTTTGTCTCAACTTTACATATAGGTACCTTAAGAAGTTAAAAAATAATGTGCGTAATAAGGCAAGGGTTGAAGGTTCTATATGCAATGCACACTTGGTCGAAGAAGTTTCAGCTTTTGCCTCGCATTACTTTGAGGGTCATGTCCACACGAGGAGCCGAAATCTTGGTCGTAACGATGATGTATGTGTGGACGAAGGAGAACCTAATGACGTAGAATATCAATTTTTAAAGATATCGGCCGTTCATTTGGGGGGCAGAAGTCAAGAAATCTTAGCGATATGGAGTATAATGCAGCACATTATTACATTCTAATGAACTGTAGAGAAGTCGATCCATATATTAAGTAAGTGTATACTTCAATGCTTAATTAAAACTTCTAATTTAAATTATAATATACCATAATATTTAATTACTAACATAAGTTTTAATCCTTATCATCCCATAAGGATGTATTGTGATAGACAATGACAGATGAATCCCGACATCAGTCAAGTTGCAATTGGGCAGAAGTTAGAAACGGAGTTCGCTTACTGGTTTTATGAATTTGTGAGTACTATCACTCAATCAATTTCAATAATGGCTTTTATTTTTCGAATTGGTTGTGAATAGCTTATTAATTTATAGGTAAACGGTCCATGGTCCACAACCGACAATATTTTCATTAAATGTCTATCGCAATGGCCATTGAAGACCGTAACAACCTCTACTAGCTATTTTGTTAATAGGTAGAAATTTCAGATTGAACGATTAGCAGCTTCAAGAGGCACGCAGAACTGGAACGTGTATGTTAAAGGAGAAAGTGTTGGAGCAAATATGCAGGATTATTATGGAAAGTTAGTAGAGGTGGTTGAAGTTGAATATCCCGGTTGGCCTATGAAACGAACCATATTGTTTTGTTGCGATTGGTTCGATCCGACAGTTCCTGTGGGCAAAAGGGTTCATAAGGACTACAATTTGGTTGAAGTGAACCATCGACGAAGATTGCAGAAATATGAACCATTCATCCTTGCATCCCAAGCTCAGCAAGTGTTTTACTGCGGATATCCAAGTTTGCGCAACGACAAGCTAGATTGGTGGGTTGTTTCTAAAATCGTCCCACGTTCGACAATCATATTAGAGGAGAGTTCATCAAGTCAATCAGCCGAGTGCCCTGCATTTCAAGAGGATGAGATGGAAATGCATGCAATTGAGGACGACAAAAGGGCTCCTGAAACATCACTTAGAGATCCAAATGGTGATGTCCAAGAAATTGCGGATGCAAATGTTCGGTTTCCTTCCGATGATAATGAAACTGAATTGCAGTCCGATACGGCATCGGATGTTGAACCAACATTTCACGAAACAAATGACACCGATTAAACATATAGGTTTTTTTAAATTCAACTTTATTTTATAAGTGTTAAATTTTTACATAGTCAATCATTAATCGTAATTTAATTGCATGAATCTTTAGTATTTTCAGTATGATGGGCAGAGGTAGATCTACCGATGACATACGGAGTGAGCAGGGACGTAGCCCTGTTGCATCAGATCACATGAGCTTTGGAGATAGAGAGTTCGGATCTTCATACATCACACAGCCTTCGGGTGATCCTGCATTTGTATTACCGTCCAGCCGATCGGCACATACCTCCGAGAGTTCTTCCACCATCGGCCGCACCGTACTTCGACTGGATGCTCATGGGCTGTAAGTATATACTAATTAAAAATATATGTTTCTGTTTTTAAGTCAATTACTTATAAACATGCATTTTTTTAACAAATTTATTGAGCAGCATCATGTATCCAGCCACATCAGCTCCGTATTTCAGAGGCGTGCAGATCCCAGTGGCTACGATTGGCGCCACGTATCTGCAGCCACGAGTGAGTTTTATTTTTCTGAGTTTCAGGTAAACTTATTAAATACAATTTATCACTGATATAAAATTTCTTAATCTTAATAAATTCTGAAACTAACTGTTTATTTTAATGCAGAAAAAGTTTACGTGGGACCCTGCCAGCCATGATGCCATTATGGGATGCCGATACTCTGACATGCTTCATCGTTGGAGGTCATCAGGTCAGCATCCTGCGCATGTGCCAGAGGGTATTTGGCACGAGTGGCAGCAGGCCTGGCAGTCCGATGGCTAGCGCAGGAGGTTCGCATCAGCCAGCACGAACCGCCGATCCGAGAGGGGCGGTCCTGGCACGGGTCTCTCCCGCCACTTCGGGCTCCATTTCAATTCAGGAGCACAGACGCCGTATGGTAAGGAAACATAAATAATTTAATTACTAATTTAGTTATTTACAAATATTTGCATTAATATCAATTTTTTATTGTTATAGTCTGAGCAGGAGGGCGGAGATCCTGGTGAGTTTCATCTATTCAGGGTGACACACATCAGGAGGGACGGTTCCTGGGTCGATACGCGATCACGAGAGGTTGCGGTAAGAAATTAGCTTTATGTAGTATCTGTTTAATTTCTAAAATTTTATTTAGAGAAATTTATTGATTCATTTATTATTGATTTTATAATTCAAAGACACGAGTCGAGGAGCTTCGCTCCTAGGCATCGCAGGTCGACTCCATTGATGGGGAGACGCCCGTCGAACTCTCAGCAAAGGAGAGTCGATGTGTGTTTTTGAGGTGGTTGGTGCCCAGCCGCGAGACCGTAGGGTCTATGGTCTGGGCACTAGAGCTTCTGCATATTTTTCCATCAGGCCTCCAGCTTCGATATTCTGGTGATATTCCTGCTGAGCGTTTAGACGACATTCGGAGATCTATTACGGAGGAGGTTCGGCAGGATGTTCATCAGGAGGTTCGGCAGGAGTTCGAGCACGAGTTCGAGCAGCGAATGTGAGGCCATCAGTAGGAGCTTGCAGACGTGCGAGATCAGATGCGTCAGTTGCAGGATATGGTTAGCGTCTGTCGCAGGGTTCCTAGCCTCCACGTGATCGCGTGGATTCTTGATGTATTTTTTTTTTTTTTATATTTTGTACATGAAAACTTTAAAATTTTAATATATTAATTATTTTTGGAAATTAAATAATTATTTTTTGGATCAATATGAGTGAAAAATGTTTTGATCAATATTTAAATGTAACGAAATTGTATTAACCATTTTAATTTTTTAATATTTTATTTTTTTAAAAAAAATAATTAGCGACACATTAGCGACTGAAATTGCATTGCTAATATTTTTAAAATATTATTATTAAATATTGCAACACAAAGACCCGGCATCGTAATATTTTAAAAAAAATTTAATTAGCGACGCATTAGCGACTCACATTGCGTCACTAATATATCTAAAATATTATTATTAAATATTACGACACAATGACCTGGCATCGCAATATTTTAAAAAAAATTTAATTAGCGATGCATTAGCGACTCAAATTGCGTCGCTACTATATCTAAAATATTATTATTAAATATTGCGACGCATTCAAGTGCGTCGCCATATTGTGACGCACTTGAATGCGTCGCAATATTTAATAATAATATTAAATATTAAAAATTAGTTTTAAAATTAGCGACGCATTTATGATGCGTCGCAATATTGCGATGCATTGCTGCGTCGCAGAGAGTCGTGTGAAGCGATGCAATTGTGATAAATTGAGACTGCGACGATCATCTGAGCGATGTCGTCATTGCGTCGCAATAGCATGTTTAGCGACGCATTAGCGATGCATTTGGGCGTTGCAATATTTTTTTTCTCTTGTAGTGTTTATGGTCCTCAATGGTCATTGTGTTAGATAACGAATGAAAATATTATCAATAGTGGACCATGGACCATTAACCTGTAAATGAATAAGAAATTTACAACCAAATAATGTAATAGAAGGCATTAACCAAATTGAATGCATTGTAACACTCACAAATTCATTAAAACAATATGCAAACTCCATTTCTAACTTTTATCCGATGGCAACTTCTCTGATATTGGGATACATCTGTCATTGCCTAGCATAGTACATCCTATACAGATAAAAAATTTAAAGCTATTGTTAGCAAATAATTTGTTTACTGTTATTCATTTCACAAATAGAAGTTCAATGTTAGAAGATTGAGTATAATATACATACTTGATGTATGGATCAACTTTTGACAGTTCATTAAAGTGTAATTATGGGCTGCAATGTACTCGACATCACTCAAATCTCTTATCTTCTATTTTTCAAATGGCTAGAGATGATTTTCCTTCGATGGCAAGGCGAAGAACGCACTCCAACACCGAAGAGATGGATGATCGAGCAACGGGAGGTTCGGGAGAGCTTCAAACATGGCCGCCATGAACGAAAATGCTGGGGTTAGGGTTTAGGGTATACGAAATTTTGCGACGCCAGTGTTTCATCGCAATGGCATGCTAACTTAGCAACGCAACTAATTGCATTGCAAACATTAACAAAAATAGCGATGCCAATGTATGCATCGCTATTTTGTGACGCATACTAGCGTTGCAAACCAATAACGGTTAGCGATGCATAAAAAATGTCGCTATATTGAAATGAAAATAAAAATTAGCGACGCAAAACCATAAGTCACTAAATAGCGACAAAACTGGCATCGCTATTTCATCACTAAAGTTGTCACCGATTTTATGATGGGGCATCGCTAAATGCGTCGCTATTTTTCATTTATCGTTCGGCGTTGCAATTTGATCGCTATTTAGCAATGCATTTTTTGTGTCACTAAGTTGCATCGCTATTTTAAAATTTTCTTGTAGTGTTTTGTCTTGATGATCGATGATTATTATATATATTTAGGGTGATGAATTAGTCCAATGAAAGCGAGTGGTGTAGCCTATATCGGACGTGGTCAGAGACGGTTAAAGCTGGTGAAGGTGGCATTAGCATTGGCTTGATTCGTGATTTTAATGACAATAAAAGGTGGCGGCTGCCAACTCAATTGGCTTTTCATTTATGTTTGTTTTGTGTTCAAATTGTGCTACCATTCAAAGTGAACGAAGAATAAATTTGTAGAAAATCATAAATTCTAAGAAAAATCATAAGCTAAAGGAAACGTCCTTGGTCAAGGAAACAAACTAAAAACAATAAGTCAAGTCTATAGACATCATATCATGGGCCAGGCTAAGTATTGGCTCAAACTTGTCCTCCTGTCGCATGACCTGCGACCACGGGACAGATTGTATTTGTTTACAATGGGAGATGGTATCAACTCGGGAAATGTTTGAGACTGCTGATTTTTCTTCTTTTTTTCAGGGGGTGGGTGGTGGGGAATCATAAGAATAATGTTTAATTGCATCAGTTCAATTAAAGTGCTTAATCTTGTGGATACAGACATGGGCAAGTTGAAGAAGATTAGCAGCGTCGAATACTAGAAGGCCATGATCGCTATACCAATTATACCAAACAAATTGATTATTGAGCCTATCTGAAGCAGCTTAAAACTATCAGAATTCAAATACCATTCAAATGAACGGGTCTTAAACGTTAACCAAACTTGGTCTAATCTAAAAACCCCAGAAAAGCTCTCGCCGTCTACCGAGAAGTCAGTGACCGACTGATTTCTACCTTACTCGTAACCACTGCGCAAGTTCCAATCTGACTTGTTCCGAGGGATCCAATATTTTGGTCAACATATTGCGATAACTTTGCATTCTTTTGGACGAAGACGTAAATTGTTTTGCCGTCACATGATTGTTGGACCATTGAAACAAAATTCGTGGCCTGCCTCAACCTTGCTATAAATGCACCAACATGTCAAGATGCAGGGCTTGGGAGACTGTGTGTGAAATCGTAGATGGTAGAAGGCATGATATAAGACAAGCCTTTGGTTCCGCTACAGCAAGTTCGAGAGACTCAGAGGCACGGGAAGAAGCCCTTGAAGAGTTGGCCCAAGTTTTTCTTGTATACTCGGCAACTGCGTTCTTGGTGAGGTAGGCAACCATTTTATTTATTATTTATTTTATGTTTTATGCTTAGAGTTATATATGCTTGCCAAGGGTGATCTGAACTTGGTTATAGTTCCTGGTCATGTTTCAAAGAGTAAGCATTTTGATTTTGAAGATAATAACCTTTTTGTTCATCAGAAATCATGTGGTGAAGTTGATCTTTCCTTCTCTTCTCCTAAACAATAATTTTTGTGCTAAAAAGGTGATAAGATGATAAAATGAGAAAAAGGTTCTCTCTTACTCTGTGGACATAGGGTTGATCAGTTGGGTGTTTCATAGGTTTAGTCCTATATATGAGAAGAAGAGAATAATAAAAATTAAATGGATGTACATGTAAATAAGTATTATAACTTTGTACTATCATCATAAAATAACAACAATATGCATGGCATGAAGTAGTGTGCGGTAATTGCAATACTAATCCTATAAAATGGTGATAACATAGAGATATATCTTACGGATCGTGTGGATCATCAAAGAGTTACGTTGAGAGGAGTCTAAAAGGATTACATAAGAGATATAACATACAAATAACATTATAGACTACTTTTTGAGAACCTCTTTTCTATGTTTTTGAGAACCTCTTTTCTATGTGAAAAGACTTCTCAATTCAATATCTACTGCCCTGAAAAGTGAAACCATATACCTTCAGGTCTCGATTCGATGTCCAGAAGCTTCATCCATGTACCTTGGAGGTAGTCTCAGAGAGAGAGAGAGAGAGAGAGAGAGGTGCCAGAACCATCTTATTTGCAAAATATCATTTGTAGTAAATGAATTTGGTCTCTACCATGGAGTCAACTCTGCAGCCTTTCCCAAAAAGAAAAAGAAAAAAATATTTTTAACACAAATATTTATAATTATAATTGGTTCTCTTGGGGAAATTAATATATATCAAGACCCAAACATACTTTGAATCGCTTAGTTGACTATTACAATACATCGTTATCCAAAGGGTTAGGACTGTGGTTCGGTGACTCGGGCTTTTATTTTGATTTTATATATACTTTGACTCGGGCTTTCTGTTTTTAAGCAAGATCACTAGTTCATATAAGAAGGTCTTTGTGGCAGTACTGCAAGGCTATGATTAGGGCGGTCAAATTGTTATCAGACAGCAAGGTAAGATAGCGACGTTTTTGAATGGCCTTGTGTTCACAAGTAATTAATAGGAGATCTTACGTGGTTGTGCTTTAATCACCGGCAGATCCACGATACACATTAGTCAACCGTAACTAATCCTTGAAGTTTATAAAGTCCTAGAACGTTATTTATTTTCTTCTGTTCAACAGTTTAACTATAAATGATGGTCAACGCTTAATTTCGTCATGAGATGTAATCAGAGTCCTTCAATATATACCTGCCTCTAAAACCGCTGACAATTTCAACACCTACCTCATGTACACCACGATGGTTGTAGTGAATTCATACTGTAAAAAAAAAAAAAAAAAAAAAAAATCTCTCATATATGTGTAGATAAAGGAAGAAATAGTTAATTAACTTAGAGTCGCTCTTCTTCAGTAAAGGATCCTCTTCCACACCCAGGATTGAAGAAGAGAGATTCTAGTGATCAGACAGTCATAATTAACTTTGTATGTTTGTATTCAATCATAGCCATCACGGATGGATGTGAACGGCATTCTCGTTGTGAACGGCGGATTGATGCGCTACGTAGTGATGACCGTTCTTTTCTAACCCGTAATTTTCTTCGGTCCCCCTCTTTGGCTCCACTGGCCCTACATGAAAATTACATCACGCATTCCGTGCGAAAAAGGAGGCCGAATCGGGCAAGAAAAGCTCGGCTTTTCTACGATGTCTTTGTCTGTAGCTGGTGCCGTAAATAAAGAGAGGGTATAAACGCATGAGGGGTTGAAAGCTTGGAACCGAGGCTTTAAACGGCTGAAATTAATGTTCAGAAACCTTCAAAAAAGTTTAAAAACTGTACCAAATCTGAACCCAAGTTTGCAAAATCCAAACAAAAGCCGCTCAAGACCGCAACCTTGTCCTCTCAACATCTCACTCCAACAAATCTTCAAGCATATCCCTGCTAGCTGTTGACGTCTCTGTCTTCTTCTCTTTCATTTCAGATCGAAGCCCTATTATTTCACATACTTTCTCCTCCTCTAGTCCCAGGGATAGAGAATGGCTGCGGGTGGAGAAGCCAGTGATCGATCCTTGGAGGAGACATCGACATGGGCCGTAGCGGTTGTTTGCTTCGTGCTGGTTGTCATCTCCATCATCATTGAGCATGTCATCCACCTCATCGGCAAGGCAAGTTGTTTCGATCCGCATGCTTAATTATTGGAACATAACTTTTAGATATAGCTTGGGACCATATATAACAATTGAACCTTCTCCAAATCCCCTTGGCGCTGACAACTTAAACCATTCTTGGCAGTGGTTAAAGAAGCGCCACAAACGAGCACTCTACGAGGCTACAGAGAAGATCAAATCAGGTACGTCCATATTATTAATTTTTGCCAAACACCATCAGAACTAGCTAGGAAAGATATATGGAAGTGAAATAACATGCATCTGTTTGCTTCTTTGGAAATAGAGCTGATGCTGCTGGGTTTCATATCCTTGATCTTGACGGTTGTCCAAGGTCAAATATCCAAAATATGTCTACCCAAGAGCGTGGGCGATTCATGGCATCCATGCGACCCAAAAGACGAAGCTAACAGGATGAGCAACATGGATGACGAGTCCGAAGATTTCAAGGGTACCCCCGGCCGTAGACTCATGCATGCTGAGTCGTTTACCGTTTTCCGACGTATTTTAGCTGGAGGAGGGACCAACAAGTGCGCAGAGGTTGTAAGATTGTTTGTCCATTTATTCCTGTTCTCAGTGCCATCGTTCTTAAATTAGTACATATCATCATCTGCAATATTATTGACAGCAGCACCAATATTAACCAAGATAATACTCAACGCCACGTATTTCGGCCAAAGGCATTGCCATATATGTTGTTATTATGTTGGCTTACTAATACGTGCAGTTTGGATTCGACGATTTAATTAGAATCCATTTAGGTTACTTTCATTTTCTTTCTATTTTTCTAAAAATATATTTATTTTTTAAGATATAAATATATATGTTTGGATCTTGTAATTTATTTTTATAAATAAATATGATTTGGTGGAAACAAAGACAATGATCGCTACAGTGGAGATACCAAAGGTGGCGGTGGTGATGATCCTTTGGTTGAAGCAATAATCATAATGGTATTTGTGGGGTAGATATAAATACAACAGTGATGATAGTGGTAGTACTGAAGGCATGCATGATGAAGGTGATGATGATAGTCACAGTAGAAAAATGATTTACATGATAAAGATGATGATAATATGCAAACCAGTATGAAGCAAAATATATGCCAACATTAAGGATTCTCACATGACATCTGGCTTTAAAAGATAATGTGTACAAATTAAAAATCTCAATTCTCAATAGAGCAAAGAAACGTAAAAGGGAATTAATATTGTTGGCAAATATGAAACATGAATTAAACAAAGCTGAACCAAATGCATATTCCCACTCAACCGAAAACCTGAGAGTTCCTGAAACATAAAAAGTTTTACACCATCTTTCTCTTTACCTCCTAAAAGAATAGACTGAACAAATTACCACCGTTAAGTGAAACATTTGGCCTTCTTAATATGCAACCATGTGGTTTTTCTTTAGATTGCACCATCATTTTCATCCATTTATTTTCTGAGTTTTATCAATGATCCTTATATATAATTCATATTTATTTCGATTTATTTGGTTTATTACCAAGATGTCACGAAGGCCATCGATATTTACCAGTTAGATCTCGTGACTTGTGATGCCTCATGCAATAAGAATCATACTTGGCTTCCAAAATTGCCATATTAATTGTCTGAACAATACTTGGCTTATAAACACGTACAGAATAAAGTTCCATTCATTTCCTCCACTGGCATCCACCAACTCCACATATTTATTTTCGTCTTGGCCGTCTTCCATGTCTTCTACTGCATAAGCACAATGGCTTTAGGCAGACTAAAGGTATGGAGATATTTAATTGTTATAATATCGATCTACTTCATGTCAAATATCTGAGGAAAAATGGAATGCAGTAGTATATGTGACGGGATGCTTCTGAAACAGATGAGACGCTGGAAAGCCTGGGAACTGGAAACTAGAACTGCCGAATACCAAGTTTCAAATGGTAGATTCAAACATGAATCGATCAGCTAATAATCACTCAGATACATGTAAAAGAATGCTAGTGTACTAACAAGTGCATTGCTGTGGAAATGGTTTGGTAGATCCTGACAGGTTTAGATTTGCAAGAGATACATCTTTCGGCCGTCGGCATTTAAACTTCTGGAGCAAATCACCCATCCTCACCTGGATTGTAAGAGTCGTTCCTCCAATAATATATAAGCCTATCTTTTGCTCATGGAATTCATACTCATTGTAATGATGAAAAATAGCTAATTACCAAGGATCCATAACATATTGAAGAGTATTTGACCTCCACATTGTGATCCGAATGTAATTTTTTTTCTGAGCAGGTTTGCTTCTTCAGACAGTTTCTGCGTTCAGTTCATAAAGTTGACTACTTGACGCTGCGACATGGCTTCATCATGGTAAGTCATTGCTAGCTTTCTTAACTAACAATTAATATATTTGATTAATGAGCTGAAAATTTACATACTTTCAGGCACATTTGGCTCCCCAAAGCTCGAATAAGTTTGACTTTCATAAGTATATAGAGAGATCACTTGAAGAAGATTTCATAGTTGTGGTTGGGATAAGGTATATATGCTGACCCATTTATGCACACGCAATTATGCTGTAATTTAAGAATTTAGTAACCTGATTTATAGTGCAGCCAGTTCAACCAGATATATAGGATCATTGATATATATTACAAAAGGATAAACCAACTAAGCACAAATTCTATGAAGGCTTCAATGATTCCGTGTATTTATTTAACAAAAGTTTTACGGTATTACTAAACTGTGACCACAGGCTTCCACGTATCATCATTATAGGTATGACAACTTGCTTATCAGCTGAAATTGCAGTGTTTAGTTACCATGAAACTATAGATGTGCGTTGAGTGTGCAGTCATCTAAATATCTGCATCAAAATTCCTAAAGGTTATTAGTTTTTAATTTATGCTATTTTTTGAGAATGGTGACGGTTTTACCTTGTTGATTCGAAACTGGAACCTCTTCCAGAGAACGAGCCTCGAGGAGAAAGGAGCCAACTAGCAGATGGAAGCTCCATTGGCAATTCATTATGTACATGTTAATTGATTGTCTAGAATTGATAGTAACGTAATGATAAAATATGAATAGTTTGAAATAGTACTGTTGTAAAGATTTAACTAGCCTATCATCTAAAGCATGCTAAGAAATGGGATTCGCCCAGTAGACGTCTCCTATGGATTTCATACTTCGGGCTTTTTTCTAACAACGATCAAATTTCATACCTAAATTAATTGAAGTTTTAATATACAACGTTTGACTTAAAAACTATCTTTAAGAGAGCCTTTCTCTTGTTCTGTTAATGATTGTTTTTCCTGATGCTCCAGCCCGTCAATATGGCTTTTTGCAATAATCTTCCTACTGTCCAACACTCATGGTAGGTAAATTATTCCATTTTCTGTTCCTAATACCATCATGCAATGGTGGCTCCGAGATATTAACGTTTATTTTTCACCGGCAGATTGGCACTCCTATCTATGGCTACCATTCATCCCTTTGGTTGTAAGTTAAAACAACACAACCTCTGGTTCAATTTTTCAGTGTCTATTTTGATGAACTTAGTTGATTTTAATTTAGAAACATTTGCAATATTTTATAAAAGCAGTGAATATTTGAATTCTTATTATAGTTGTTGCAAACAAAAGGTTTTTAAAAAAAAAGTTGGTTAAAAAAAAGGCCATCTTGAGTAGAAGAAAAACTTTTCAAGACGCTTGGGCTTGACTATGAAATGGAGTGAATAATCATGCATCAATGCATGTGTCTGCACCAGTATGGTCCACTTCGACATGCATAAATAAAACTAGTAGGAAGCCATACAAGTTGGTATGAACAGCAAGAGTTTCATGCCTCTGTACCTTTTCTTCAATAATGTGTTGGCACAACATGTATAACAGATATGATATGATACAATCTTTGCTTCCCATGGATCCAAATGCATGTGAAGTGAGTCCATGTTTGCAGTCAGCCATGCGACTTTGTTTTTAATTGACCTACCCCAAAAGCTAAATCACCACCAACATTTCTATGGAAGGGCTGTAAAATGTTGTGCATTAACTATTCGCCTGAAGTTTCAACAATCACAAACTTGGTAATCATCCTCATAGTTCAGTATCCCTCTACAAAGTTGGTTTCATATAATTTTTGCTTATTATTAATGATTTACCTACAGAGTGATCCATGTAAAATAACTAAAATATCATACACGATCTATAAATTGTTGAGGCTTACAGACCATAATATTGTCATCTATTAATTTGAGTAATAGGAGAGAAGCCAAGTTAATAAGAATAATTGCAGGTGATCCTTCTGGTGGGAACAAAACTTCAGGTGATAATAACTAGAATGGCCATACGAATCATAGAGCGTGGAGAAGTTGTGAAGGGTACCCCCGTCGTCCAGCCCACAGATGATCTCTTCTGGTTCAACCGTCCTGGGCTCCTACTATATCTCATTCATTTTGTCCTTTTTCAGGTAATTTTCTCCAAATCATAAATTAAAAGGTTTGGCATGTAACATTTCCACAGGAAGTGATGCCTCTTTCTTCAGAACATTAATGATTGAAACCTCGAAGAGAGAGTGTAACTTTTGATACATTTCTTCTGGCCATCAAAGCATATAATCAACAGTACTTTTTGCATGTTTTTCTTGCAGAACGCATTTCAACTTGCATTTTTTATATGGAGCTCGGTACGTAAGACAACAAAATGAATTGCAAACTCTCTCTCTCTCTCTCTCAAACACATGCACATACGCACACCTACAAATAGACGCATGAATCCAAACATATATACATGCATACTTGTATACACCCACATACACATAAACACACATTTGAGCGTTTTGGTATGCATGTATAAAACAGAATATCTCATCCTGATGTAAATCATTTGTAGATTGAATTGGTATCCCTCATGCTTCCACAAGCGCATAGAAGACATCATCGTCAGAATCTCCATGGGGTTAGTCTTCCTACTCTGTTTTTGATAGCTTCATGGGGTTATTAAAGTAACACAGAGTTATTCATAATTGCTACAACTGGTGGCAGAACTAATTGATCAACCTCTGCACTTCAATTGGTTACTAAAAATTTCTCTAGAAGGCATTGTAGAATAATGAGGCAGTAAGAGTATTTTGAAAGAGCCAGTCAGTACATGTTGAAAGGATCTTGCAGAGTTTCCTATGGTGCAGAAGAAAAAGATATTCTCATCATATTCTTTCAGTTCTGGATAATTAAATATGAAGAGAAGTAGGTTGCTTAAATTTTCACAGATACAACAAAATTTATCATCCTTTAATTAAATTCTTCATCCTCACTTTCGTACACACCCCCCTCAAAAAAAAAATAAAAAAAAAAAAATCAAATCAACATATTAGCAGGTAACTACATTTACCCAAAAACTGTATGATTTCATCCTTTTCCTTTTCCCCTGGCTTTAAGGAAGGCTTGTTTTGATTTCCTATGACCTCATCATTTATAAAGCAGGAACTGGCTGTTATATAACTCATAACTTTTGTTGTTTGTCAGCATCCTCATCCAGGTATTGTGTAGCTATGTCATACTACCTCTCTATTCGCTGGTGACACAGGTACACTTTCAAAATTAAAGAACACAGAACCTACAAAACAAAAATTTAAATTAACAATCACTCATCCTTTTATATGTTCTCTTCTTACAGATGGGATCCAACATGAAGCCTACCATCTTCAATGAGAGAGTGGCAACTGCTCTAAGGAATTGGCACCAGACGGCGAGAAAGCGCTTGAAAGAGAATCGACGGTCAGGCAACGTGACACCTCTATCACCAAGCACGCCAACCACGCCGACCCGTGGCTTATCACCAGTGCACCTCTTGCGCCGCTATAAGAGTGCGATGGATAGCCTCCAAACTTCCCCAAGGTAATATTTCATTAATGATGTTCAGTTCGATCCCAACGGGTTACCTTCACCATCGCCATCTCACCATGCAATCAGGGGCTCCGCTTTGCACCATGGGGAACAAGGACCAGTAGATGGGGAAGAGAAATGCAGGAATTGGGTGGTTCAACAGAGTAGCAACTGCCACATGAGATTGATTCTGGCCATGGAACTAATGTTTTCATTGATTTTTCAGTTAACAAGAGACGGAGATTATCACCGAGTAGCTCTCGCATGGTGAAGCTGTAAGGTCATTTCCACCAATGCATGATGATGAATGACTTCTGAGTTCCACAAATGCGTGAGAGCAATTATCATGACAAATAGTCCAAGCACTATACTTTTAGATTATGTAATATTGTTTGTATATATCTGTTGTTGCTACTCTTGAAACATTTTGCTTCAAACGATATTAAGGCACGAACCTGAAACGGTACGTAGATATGAAACGACATGGACACGCCGAAACAATGAACCTTAAAAAAGTAAGATCTACACACGCTAGTCTGGACCACATGAGCGCTTATTCAAACCTAAATGAAACATACTTCTAGAAGTCCGACGTGGAAGAGTTTTGTCCAAACGACCATGGAATTCTACACCATCTTGAAAAAAACTTATACTCATCTGCAAAAGAAGTGGTTCGATTTGATTTAGTAGGTTGTTCATATTCAATTTCTTTTTCTTTTGAGAAACTTAGGCCTTAAACATCTTCTTTGAACTGTGCAGCAACCATTAATCTTATAATGACTTAAGCATTAAAGGATCCCCTGCACTACTTTCTTTGCTATGCCTAGCCCAACAAATATTGAGATATATAATCTTCAAAGTCTCTCCATTTGAGTAGATCTTTGTTATTGGCGGCATCAGTTTCACCATTTTAAGATCCTATCTTCTTCTTGCTGTTATTGCTTAGAGACATTACTTGATTTGCCATATTGGATAGTCACTGTTTGTGGAAATTGAAGGAAATAAGATCAAAATTATACAAAAAAGGGGCTAAACTATATTATTAACCCTTGAACTTAGGAGGTTGTGTCACATTGATCCCTGAACTTCAAAACGTTGCAAAAGTGATCATGAACTTTTTTTTATGTCGCTTGATCCCTACTGTTAAACATGAAAGATGCCGTTTCTTTTTATCCCACGTGGTATTACACATGACATTCGAGTGGCAAAACCAAATTTGAAATCTTAACTAACCTGTTAACCCAATATTTAATAAAAAAAATAAAAATAACTTCCTTCATCGTTCCTCCCTCAACCCCCGATTTGCTCTAACCTATTTGCACCCTCCCCCTCCTCCATTTTTCCCTAACCCTCGCCATGCCCCCACCGAGCCTCCCCATCCCCCCCCCCCCCCCCCCCCCCCCCCAACCTCCTCCCTCTTGATCCCCCTTGTACATCCCTTACTGTAGCCCTCCCGGGACCTCCTTCATACCCCAAACCCCCCTCCTCTCTTCCGACCCCTCTTCCTCTGTCCCTGACCGTAGACCTCCTCTGTCCTCACTGCAATACCCCTCCCCCAGCCCCCCTTGACACCCCCTTCCCTCTCCCCCCCCCTCCACCCCCCCCTAAGCCATCATCTTTTTGCCTATGGTTAATTGGTAAGATTATAATATTTTAATTATTTGAATGAGTTTGTGTAATTTCAAGTCTATCTACATTTTGACTATAAGTCCACTTGCTACTATCTAATGTATGATGAATTTAGTTGAGAAGTGTTAAATTGATCCAAATAGAATGTTTGCATGCAATTTTGCTTGGAGTTATCTATTAGTTGCCTCAATTGTAGTATGGTATTTAAGTTTTGAATGAGTTTGTATAGTTTCAAGTTTGTCCAATTTTTTACTTGGAGTTCATTTGTTACAATCTCATGTCTAATGAATTCAGTTAAGCTTTTTTAAATCAGTATAACTAAAATATTTGCATGGATTCTGCTTAGAGTTATCTGTTAGTTGCTTCAATTGTAGTATATTATTTAAATATTGAATGAGTTTGTTTTGAATGATTTTGCTTAAATTATGATATTAACAGAATAATTGTATGTATTTATTGTAGAAATTATTTGTCAGGTTATGCAGTTAAATAAACCTAATCTTTATATTGCATGCTGATTGTAGTATGACTACTAGATTTTTCTTCATAGGCCTGCACTACAATGGTTACTTCATATGCAGAAGAGAAAGAAGGTATGTGGGGGGATAGTACACTATTTTTGATAACTATGATCTTGATAGGATTTTTATATATACCTGAAATTGAGAGCATGCTAAAGGAGTTAGGGGTTTCTACTTTTACTGGATTGTTCTATTGCTTGCTTGGTCAATCATTGGACAATGGCCTTAGAAATATTAAAAGTGATAAGGATATATTAGACATGATTGTGTGCATTCCACAAGAAGGGATTATTGATGTATATGTAGAGCACGATCCATGCAATTTAATTGATAAACCAAAGTTATTGGAATTAGTGCCCTTACTTAGTTGGAGTGCAGATGAGGGGCATAATGTAGGTGTCAAGGATTGGACTAAGGAGCTTATGAGGGAGCAGAGTTAGGAGGGTGTTAAGGATTGCATCGAGGAGGGTATTTAGGAGGGTGTCAAAGATCATGTTGGTGTGAATGACTTCAACCTTAGCTACAGTGATGATAGTGGATTTGATGAGGATGACTACGAGGCCAAGGCCAGTAAACATGATGCTAATGTTACTTTCAGTGATGATTTCTTTGATGACAATGTTAATGTTGACACTGATAAAGATAAATCCCAAGGTGATTATGAATCCAAGATGAGCTCAAACTGTGATGATGATGCATTTCTCACTCCAAAGGATTGTTGAAATATTAAACTTGTTTTAATGCACTCTTGAAAGACTAAAGGCTTCATGGGAGAAAGGAAGAGTCACTCTTGAAAAGGCCAAAGACTTCATGGGAGAAAGGAAGAGCCATTCTTGAAAAGACCAAAGGCTTCATGGGAGAAAGGAAGAATTATTTTAAAAAGATAAGATGGTTCAAAATTTGTAATTGACTCTTAATTTTCTGCAATGTCTTTTAGTTTTTTTATGCATGTATTAAATAGTGGTATATGAAAGGACATCTAGATGTTTATAAACATGGGAGGTGTTTGCCATGAAATGTAGAAGTAGAAGAAGAAGATGATGATGATGAAAATAGAGAGAGACCCAAAAGATGTATTCCCTCTAACATCTCCATAATAAGAGTGTTATTTTTCTTATTAAAAGTATTCTCCACTTCCATCAATCTGGTATCAAAGCTCCTTGTATATATGCCCACCTGTTTCCAACAAGGATGATGATGATGACTCAAAAGGAAAAGCAAAAAAAAGGTTTCAAGAGTTTTGGATCGAAACTGATATGGATAGTATAAAGTTTGAGGTTGGCATGATTTTTTCTGATACACATGCATTAAAGGATGCTATAAGAGAGTATGCTGTGAAGGAGAGATATGATTTAAGATTTGTAATGAATGAATTGACCAGGGTGACAGTAGTGTGCTAGGGGAGCTATAAGTGGAGGATTTATACTTCTAGAATGCAGAGAGAGCACTATACAAATCAAATCTTAGGTTGATGAATATAATGTTAGTTAATCTATTTATAGGCTATAAGTATGCATTTTAAAAATTTCTAAAAATACATAAGCAAAGAAAGCAATAAGATATTGAATCTAATACAATATCAGCCTACAATAGAATCAAGATATAAAAATTATATATAAAGGTATAAAAGAAAAGTATACAGATCAAATCTGTGTAAATACAACCATGCCAACCCGTGGCTTATCACCAATGCACCTCTTGCGCTGCTATAAGAGTGCGATGGATAGCCTCCAAACTTCCCCAAGGCAATATTTCATTAATGATGCTAGTTCGATCCCAACGGGTTCCCTTCATCACCGCCATCTCACCATGCAATCAGGGGCTCCGCTTTCCACCATTGGGAACAAGGACCAGTAGATGGGGGAAGAGAAATTCAGGAATTGGGTGGTTCAACAGAGCAGCAACTGCCACATGAAATTGATTCTGACCATGGAACTAGTCATGTTTTCATTGATTTTTCATTTGACAAGAGACGGAGATTATCACCGAGTAGCTCTCGCAAGGTGAAGCTGTAAGGTCATTGGTCCACCAATGCATGATGAATGACTTCTGAGTTTCACCAAATGCATGAGAGCAATTATCTGGTCAAACAGTCCAAGCACTATACTTTTAGATTATGTAATATTGTTTGTACATATCTGTTGTTGCTACCCTTGAAACATTTTGCTTCAAACAATATTAAGGCACGAACCTGACATGGTACGTAGATATGAAACTACATGGACACGCCGAAACAATGAACCTTAAAAAAGTACGATATTTGGGCGCGCACACGTACACATATTACGCACACACTAGTCTGGATCACGTTAGCGCCTATTCAAGCCTAAGAAGAAGTCCGACATGGAAGAGTTTGTCCAAACGACCATGGAATTCTGCACCAACCCCTGTAAGAGAAGTGGTTTGATTTGATTTAGTAGGCTTTTCATATTCAGTTTTTTCTTTTTTTTTTCTTTTTTGAAAAACTTAGGCCTTAAAAATCTTCTTTGAACAGCTACAACTACTAATCGCATACTAAAGGATTCCTGCCACTACTTTCTTTGCTATGTGTGGCCCAGCAAATATCGAGATGATCTTCAAAATCTTTGTTACTGGCAGCATCAGTTTCGCCATTTTGAGTTCCCATCTTCTTCTTACTTGTTGCTTGGAGATATTACTTGATTTGGGCTGCATTAGATTGTCACCATATGTGCAGAAGAAAATGAATCAAAATCATAAAAAAAAAAAAAAAAAACAACAAGCAGGAACATTGTCACACCCCTGCTTCAGCGCCCGGCTTCGAGTGCAATGCGACACGCATAACCTTGATTAGGTTTTTAAAAGTATGCAAGGCCTATCATCTTTAACATCTTTAGCATCTATAATATAATATCAAAAATAATAATATGAATGGAAGCCAAATCCTACATAAGATAAATGATCCATATGCTATCACATAATATCCTCAAATATAGAAGAATTATGACTAACAAAGTATGACATTATTCTTAACATGCATGGAACTATAAAGAACCAAATGCAACAAGTTAGTCTAATCTCATTCTCTATCCATCTTAAAGTCATATCCACATCCTCGATATCTATAGCAGACGGTAAAAATGGGTGTGAGTTAAAAAAACCCAGTAAAAATACTTACATATATAGTTATGGATATGCAATAAATAAATAAATATTAAATAAATATAAAGATAAACATATAGTATAAAAATAATACATATCTATCAAAAGTATATTATATCATGATACATGCTAAAAATCTATTATATAACATATAAAAAGTTTTTTATACAAGATATAAATTATATTACACCAAAAAAATATAAAAAAAATAAAGTAGGAATAATTGTAGATAAAAATTTTAAGGAATATTTTGTTAAGGTAACTAGGAAAGAAGACCGGATTGTATCACTAAAACTTATAATTGAGAATATAATAAACATAATTAGTGCATATGCACCATAAATAGGATTAGAATAACAAATTAAGATACAATTTTGGAAAGACAGATGTAATGTAAGAAATATCACAAAGAGAAAGATATATATATGGGAGGAGAGACATGTAGGTAAATAGAAGAACACTACAAGAAAAAGGATCATTTGCGAGGAATTTTCTAAAGGAAAAGAAAAAGATATGTCAAAAATTTATATTTTCAATGAATAAATGGTCGTCAAAAAAACCCTTTTCAAAAAATATTTTGAGGAATTTTTTCAATGGAATTTATGTTCCAAGAGATTTTCCAATAGAATTTATCTCTTGCAAATTTCTGACGGATTTTTTGAGAGCCATTTTCTAAGGGATTTTCCGAGAAAATTTTTCAAGAAAATTTTTGAGGGATTTTTCGATGAAAAATTTCCAAGGGAAATGTTCTGAGGGATTTTTTGAGGAAATTTTTGGAGAGAAATTTCTGAAGGATTTTTTGAGAAAAAAATTTCTGAGGGATATTTTGAGAAAAAATTTTCTGATGGATTTTTCGAGAGAAAACTTTTTAAGGGATTCTCTGAGGGATAATTTTTTAGGGATTTTCTAAGGAAATTTTTGAGGGATTTTTCAAAGAAAATTTTTGAGGGAATTTTCAAGAAAAAAATTTTGAGGAATTTTTGAGAAAAAAATTTGAGAGATTTTTTGAGGGATTTTGAGAGATTTTTTGAATTTTTTAAATAGGTTTTCTTAATTTTCAAAAATTATCCCTCGCTAAATAAATATTCGAGGGAACAATCCCTTGCAAAATAGGTTTTCAAAAAATAAAATCCCTTACAATATTTAAATATAACCTTTAAAAAACTTATAATATTTTTTTAAATATATATATACAAATAATCCATAAGTGTCATCATATCTAAGTTCATAACAAGTTCATAACAAGCTCAAAAAAGTTCATAACAAGTTTATCATATCTAAGTTCATAACAAACATGTTAAAAAAAGTTGTACAAGTGTCGTCATATCCAAGTTTCATAACAAAAGAAAAAAAATATTACAAATAAGCATCATTCCAATCATAGAAAAAAAGAAAAATTATAAATCCTTCTTCTCATGATCATCATCATCATCATCGACATCATTTGTAATCACCATCATTTGTAGAGGTAGTAGCTAGAGATGGTGCTGGAACTGTAGACGAAGGTTGTGCTAAGGTAGATGGATTGACCTGCATTTTTTCCATCAGAAGATGCATGAACTCCTCAGTACGTGAAATACGAGTAGATGATTCATTATTTTGAGCTACTAACTGACTGTTCTAATTAGCTAACTCCTCATTTTGGATAGATACAGTCTCAAACATATTAAATCTTCTTCCGCTCCTGAATCCACTTCTTAGGAACTCGTAAGGATGTGCGGCCAGAAGATGAGGAGCCTATCAGCAAGCTAGCCTGTGATCCAAGTCCATAAATATGTTCCTTGTTTACTCCAACTGTCTCTTTCCATATATGCATCATAAAGGGCTTAGGCTGTTGTGATGATTCCACACCATCCTCTCCAGTTGAGCTCTGACTTGATTCCACCTCTTGCACTTCTGTATAAAATTAGCCTGTAAAAGATATTAGATACAATGAGTTAAACATGCAAATAGTATAAATATATGAATTAAAATAAAATTTTTAAAATACTTACATGTGATGTCTCTGCCTTTTTATTTGCCCACGGATTGCCATTCTTTTTCTTTTGATGGGTGTGTCTGAAGAGCTCATCTAATGTAGGTGCTTGGTTCAACTTCTGCGTCTGAATTTCATAATATAAACAATATTATCAATTTTTTTAAAAAAATTATATGAAATAAGAACAACATATATGTAAAGAAAAAGATATTATCAAATTAGAATTTAATAACATAAACAATAGTGAAATGTATAAATAATATAAGAATTTAGATACAGTCATGATCGGGCAAAGTATTATTAAGGTATAGAAAAGTAAAGATAAAACTGATACAATTACTTTCTTTTCCCCTCGCCTTCACCCATGAATACATGAATAGATGAATTGCATGGCAAGAGGGGGTTCTCAAGCATTATATTATAAAAGATACAATATTTTAAGTTAGTAAAGACTTTTCTAGCTAAATTAGGTATCTTTAGAGTTGAATATCTTCTTCCGTAAAATTTAAAAAGAATAATTACATCACAAATTTATTTGAAGTTTTTAATTGAGTATTTATTTTTTTTTCTTTTTTGATTAAGTATACAAAACTTATAAAATCATCCAGTCAAGCATAATTTTTATGATCATATGCAATGATTTGATCGATCATCATATTTAATATGATATAAAAAAATATCAAAATAATGCCTATATGGCATTAAAATGAAAATAATAGAAAAATAAAAAAATATATCATTTTATATCTCCTACTCCCAAAATCTGTGGATCCTTTCACTGTTTCGATCTCAACATCACATACCATCGTACTAACATTTTTTTAATCCAACATGTCAGCTAATACTATCTAGCTACCAAATCATCGTTGATCATCAAAAAAAAATATTTGATTGAATAAATTTTATAAATTGATATATTTAATTGAAAAAAAACTATATTGCAAAGTTTAAATAAGTCTATGTACTTTTTGGTGTGACTAGTTGAAATTGAAAGGAAATAATGGAAAGAGACCTAAGTTAATATCTATGGACCATTTTATCAACAGACAACTTATTTTTCTTTCCATTTGAACTGGTATACATTGCATTGGACTAATATGCATGACATATTAGCATCTAATTATGTTGAAGTAATCCATGAAACATAGGAGTTCTGTCCAAGGAGACAGTGCTATTATTTTTGTCTTAATTCTTTCCCCTGGTCAGATATGGATTGCATGTTTCTAATAGCACCAACCGAGTTTGGATTGGACAAGGCCTACAGTTGGTAGCCAATAAAAGCCTGCACAATCTGGTAATATCCTAAAAACTGGAATTTTTCCATTTAATTCCTGCCACCTATATTGTCATTCCTATAATGTTATGGTTTTTTGGTTTTTTGAGAACTAATAATTAATGCCTATCTATGTTCATCATAAGAAACAAGTTCAATGTGATTCACCCATCAATCAGATGGCACCAATCAGCTCAAGCCCAAGAAGCAAAAATTCACATGAGGTTCATTTTGAAGTGATTTTAGATCAAAATAGGATGGTGTAAAAATAACTTTGTGCATTTATTTACAGAGGAACTGTTGTTTCATGGAGCTGGTATATGGATCTGTGACACCACACTCCCAAAATATTCATGTCCATTGCTTTAAAAAAAAAAAAAAATTTAATCAATACTTAAATGGATCTTATTATTTTTTTAATTTCTAGAATCGCGTACTGCTAAATCAAATGAAGTTATGTCATTCACTCCATTTTTTCAGTTGCTGAGAAAGTGAATAAAAGGAAAAACAAACCAATGGAAGAAAGGAAAAGAAGAGAATCTATTGTTTTCTCTCGTGGTGTCTCAAGTTTCTACACAGAACAATTGCAGAGAAAGTTTAACGGAAAAAAAGTTAGCAGATGATTATTTTGAATGATTTGTCTGTCGTTCTGACAAAATTGCTTTCTTTTGGAGAAGAAAACTACTCCCTTGAAGAAAATTTTGATCCATTATTTTCTCTTTGATTCTCATACTGAATCATGCTCCAGTGACAAACAATAAAAAAATGGAGATTCTCTCTTAATCAGCAACAAAACAGTACCTCGGAGCTGTAAATTAATCCACAACCTAATATGAACTTGAGGAAAGTTTGTCTTTATTTTTATTAGTAAACAGCATCAGGACCCATAGGAAAAGAATCCAAAGAAGAGAAACATTCAAACACTGATGCCTTCCGAAAGCCAAAGCCATATGAGTGTCAGGAATTTTAGGCTTAATTATTCACAACACGCAGTTAGCCCAGTTACAACCTTATTGGACAGTTAGCCCAAACAAATAATACAACCGAAGGTTTCAGAAAATACCTTCTAGCATGGTTATTGTTAGATGTAGAGGATTTCTATGATGTCAGCAACAATAATTAATAAGCACTTAAAAATCAATACTTATATAATGCCTACAAGACTTGCTAGGAAGGAAAAATTTAAAAAATGCATATATATACAAAGATATATGCATTGAAGTCCAATATGAACAAAATAAATTGATAAGAGTACTCATTAAGACAGTAAAATTAAGATGGTGACATGCATTGCTTGCAAAGTTCAGGATAAAAAAGCTTGATATATCAATACCAATCTTGTCGAATGTTGATAGAACCACCAGTGTAAAGTGGGAAGCCCAATCCATCGCAATCGGATGCACGATTCTTCTTGTTCTTCTGACTCTTGGCTTTGAACTCATCACTATCCCAATATTTTCATAGCTCGTGCCATACATGATAAGTCTATTTATTATCCCAATTTAGCTATTAAAATAAATATTAATTATTTTAAATTTATTAAGAATTGATACTTTTATGGATGTTTACAGAAAAGGAGCTCATAGATGGAAAGATCTCGATTTATGGAGTCCAACAATGCAGATAGCACTCAAATTAGGACTCGGTTTGCCCAAAAGGAAGAAAGAGATGATTTTGCATGATTCCCGGTGCAAAATAAGGCAGGTGATGTTGAACGGATGGCTAAGAAATTTTCTCACAATATCCGAACGATCTTAAGCGCCCGATGGACTCCAACTTTGATTAGAAGAAAACCCTAGACAAGCTCTATAAAAGAAGGACCTCATGCAGTAGTTGGGGAGGAGTTTCTACAAAGCTCTTTTTATTCTTCTTTTATTTAGATTATTATATTTTGGCTTGGGAGAGGAAAATTATGGAGGGGATGTTGGCAGCAGCAATGCGTGGCTAGATTCCTTCAACTTGGAATGATGTTGAAGCATGAAATCAGGTTTTATCTTTTTTTTGTTCTTATTTTCTATGCAATAAAAATTATTTTCTTCTTTATTATATCTTTTGAGATATTTTTCTGATCGAGGTTTTGATCTGGCATACACGGCCTGTACCCTCTATCGACGTACCGTGATCTCAGGATACGGAACGTGCCTAAGAGAGACAGATCATAGTATGATAGATTAGACCTTTAACCTTACAATTATTAGATAGTTTATACTCTAAGCGGACGTGCCGTGATCTCCTGATATGATCCGTGCTTGACAAGAGATAAATTATTTTAATTTTAAATTTGCAAAAATTATTACTATTGCAACTTTAAAAAAAAAAGATAAAACTTGTTTGCATGGTGGATTCGGATTCTTGGGTTACTTCTCCTGCTATTTGAATTTTGTTAATTAATTAGTTGTTATCTTTTAATAACTGCTATTCTTAATATAATCCTCTATAGATAAATTTTCTTTTTCTCTTTCGTGAAATAATTGCCCTTGATCCCTAGGATATGATCCCGATTCACCACTAGCTATAATAGTGAGTAGGTTTTATTTTTGATCGCCAACGACAGCGATCAAATTTTGGCACCGTTGCTTGGGATCCAGGCACGATTAGTTCATGAAAAAAAAAAATATTTCAATTTTTTAATTTTATTCTTATTTTTAATTTTTTTTTGTTTCATTATTCTACATGCTTCTATATAAAAGAAAAGAGTAAAAAAAATTCCTTTTTTGTTGAATAGTTATTGCTCTCTTTAGCTTATTGCTTTTTTAGTTACCTTAATTGTTAGATTTTCTTATTTTCTTTTTAACATAAAAAAATTACTTTCCTTTTTATCACAAATCTACTTTTAACCTAATCAACTTTTCCTTTTAATTAACTTACCTTAAAAGAACCTAAAAGAAAATCCTAAGACACTTTCCATAAAACATAATTAATTTAAGAAAATAAAATAATAATAATAATAATAACACATAAATAAAAATAAATATAATAAAAATAAAAAATATTTTATTTCTATGCTTAGATTGACTTAGGTAAATTTATTTTTTGCGAAACTCAAAATTTTTTCAATGACATCTCATAATTTATTAGAAAATTAGAAACTTAATCACAAAATCTAAAAAAAAAGTAATTAGATTAATTTTGTTTGATAATTCCAAGAGCTGGATATCTGCTTGTTGCATAGCATTTTCATAATTAACTTTAAAGGCACAAACCCTTAATTAAGATAAGGTGAGAAGTTGATCACCCTTCCTTGGCCCACAAATCACATCCTTCATTTTGCATTAACCCAAGCCTTTAACTCTAAAATTAACTATACATCAGCCCTAAGGAACTCGAGCTCAATAGGACAAGACACCCGAAAGAGTTGGACAGGGTCGGGATTGACCGTTTAACTGGTGTCTAGAAAAGGAAAGGAAAGTGGTTACTTAATTGGTTCCATTCGCTTGCCTAGTAAGCGACGGAAGGACTCACTGACCTTACCCTTAAGTGGCTAGTTGATTAGTTAATTTTGACTTGAAGGGCTCCAAGGCAGTCTTAGAAGTTAGGAGTTGTTTAGATCTAGGTTAAACCTAGGGTAGAGAGTCTAATCTTTCTTAACTTGATTGCTAATAATTATTAAACCATAACTAAATTATTCTTCATTGCTCTTAGTTCTAGGAGTCTTTTAGGATATTTTCTTTAGAATTTTCTCCTTTCTTTTCTATTATATTAGTAAAAAAAACTAAATTACTGTTTGCTTTAGAGTGTATTGGTAGGGTATATACTTTGTCACCGATCGTTACAATCCAACCTCATACCCTTAAACCCTGAAATAGAGAGAACTTGTAGAGCAAACAGAGCACGCATTATGGATCTTAATCAAGAAAATAATCCACCACGTCAATTGAAGGAGTACTTTGCCAAGTTATTCCCTTTCTCCCTAAAAGATAGAGACAAGTATTGGTTAAATTCACTAGACATTATAATTTCAACTTGGGACCAACTTTGGAGGGAGTTTCTTAAGAAATACTTTCCTATAGAAAAAATGAATCAAATTAGGAAAGCCATAACCAATTTTTCTGAGTTAGACGGAGAAATGTTTCATGAAATGTGGAAGAGATTAAAAGAATTAACTAGAAAATATCCGCACCATGCAATACCTAAATGGCAGTTAGTTCAATATTTTTATGATGGATTATCAGAAAGGCATCGACAAATGGTGGATGCCTCATGTGGAGGAACATTTATGCTAAAAAATGAACATGAGGCATGACAGTTTTTTGAAACTCTAAGGCTGTGTTGATAGCTTTTTGGCTATCCCTGGATAAATGTATATGATAGCATTTATCCAGGGGATAACTAAGGGGATAAGCACCTTTTTAAAATTACCACTCTGCCATCAAGGGATAACTTTAGTTATTCCTGGGTTCCCTAGGGAATAAGTTCAGGGGATAACCCATGGTTAAACATGGGTTATCCCCTCTGGTTAAACTTTTTCAGCACTATTCCCTGTAGCTATAGCATTTGGGGATAAGGGGGGATATCTAGGGGATATCCCCTCTTATCCACCATATCAAACACAGCCTAAGTGAAAATTCCTGGTACCACATGTCTACTTCCCGTAGAGATCCTCCCACAGAACCTAAGAGAGGGAAAATGTACAACATAGGTCAGTCTACAGACATCTATATCAAAATTGATGAATTATCTCAAAAACTTGATAAAATTCTACAAGTTGAAAACACCTCTCCCCATCTACTCAATTATATGAGGTTTGTATAATCTGTTCGAGTCCGACCTATTCTATAGGTGAATGTCCAGCCGCATACCAATTTTCTGAGCTTATTCAAGAGCAAACCTACCAAGCCCAAACCCAAATGGCTCCTATACAAGAAAATGGTCCATATTCAAATACTTACAATCCTACCGAGCAAAATCACCCAAATCTTTTATGGAAACCCCAACCTATCATCAGTCCAACATCAATTAGGCCTAACCATTAGGAGACCCAATTCAGAAGCATATCGTATTCTCAATATCCAAGTGCTCCTCAACCTCCACCAAATAATCATGATCCTACTTTCGAAGAGAAGGTGTTACAAGCATTAAAAGGGCTAGAAATGAATACTCAACTTTTTCACTCACACACACAATCCATTACAAAATAAAAACCCAGATAGGTCAACTAGCCACAACATTCAGTGAAAGAGAATGGGTAAGCTACCGAGTCAGCCTGAAGCTAACCCTAGGAACCTAAACATTCAAGAATCCAAACAAGGAGCCCAGATTAACCAACTAAGTGTCATTCATACATTAAAATCTGGGAAACAAATAGATAATCAGATGGACACACATGAAGAAGAAGAATTAGAAGTCCCACCACTTGAACAACTTATTGAGCTGGGTCAGCCCGAAACACCTGAGGCATCAGAGTCTAATATAATGGCCAACCCACTAGTTGATCCCATGTCAGAAAAAGATAAACAAAAAATTAGGGTTATAGCACCACTCCCAAATAGACTTAAGTCCAATCAAAATTTAGCCCAATTTGATAAGATTTTGGAGGTCTTTAAGCAAGTTAAAGTGAACATCCCCTTACTGAACATGATCCAACAAGTCCCAGCCTATGCCAAATTCCTTAAGGATCTATGTACAAAAAGAAGACCATCAATGTGCCTAAGAGAGCCTTTCTAGCAGCCAATGTGAGCTCTTACCTATCAAACCATATGACAGTGAAATATAAAGATCCAGGGTCATCCACTATTCATGCTTTATGGGGAACACCCTTGTTGGCCCAGATGACAACCCNGTCTGAATTAAACACTTGAGGTATCAGAGTCTAATATAATGCCCAACCCACCAGCTGAGCCCATGTCAGAAGGAGATAAACTAAAAATTAGGGTTGTAGCACCATTCTCAAATAGACTTAAGTTCAATCAAAATTCAGCTCGATTCGATAATATTTTAGAGGTCTTTAAGCAAGTTAAAGTGAACATCCCCTTACTAGACATGATCCAACAGATCCCAACCTATGTCAAATTTCTTAAGGATCTATGTACCAAAAAGAAGACCATCAATATGCCCAAGAGAGCCTTTCTGGCAGCCAGTGTGAGCTCTTACTTATCAAACCACATGCCCCTGAAATACAAAGATCCAGGGTCACCCACTATTTCATGCATTTTCGTAGGCTTTAGTTCTTCCAACCCTAGTTGCTCATATACATAGTATGACAATATATTAACACTTGCCCCTAAGTTTAATAGAGGCCTATTTATGAAAGTACCCAAGGGAATAGTAGAGGATGTATTGATCAAAGTTGGTGACTTTATCTATTTGGTGGACTTTGTGATTTTAGAAACTGAACCGGTGACAAACCAAAAGAGCCACATTCCAGTAATTTTAGGTAGACCATTTTTGGCCACAGCTAATGCCCTAATTAATTATCGAAATGGATTAATGAAACTTTTCTTTGGGAATATGTCAATTGATCTTAATATTTTTAATCTTACTAATAAACATCAAACGAGCGACTCAAATTATGTTCAGAATACTGTTTATGATCCAATTGACCTTAGTGATGAAAAGCTTGACCGAGAAACCTGCATAAACCAAGATGGGGAGCAAATTAATGAGGTTGCTATAATTGATGAAAAATCAAAATGGAAACTTCTAACTGAACCACTAGAGAAAGTACCTGAACCATTATCCAAACCATCAATAAAGGAAGCATCCAAATTAGAACTGAACCACTTCCCAAGCATCTCAACTATGTATATCTAGGTCCATCAGAAACCCTGCCTGTGATTATTTCAACCGACCTAGACTCCTCACAAGAAGAGGAACTATTGAATGAGAATAAAGAAGCGTTAGGATGGACCATGGCTAACATAAAAGGGATTAACCCCTCGATCGTTCAACATAGGATTCACTTAAGAGAGAAAATCAAGCCTATAAGAGACCACCAAAGAAAACTTAAACCAACCATGAAGGAAGTAGTAAGAGAAGAGATCATCAAACTCCTTAATAATGGTAATCAAAGTGAGCCATAACGTCTGGCTAAAGACTAAACTGAGCACTTTTTGGGAGGCAACCCAAAATGTTTATGTTCTAACCTTTATTTTCATGATTCTTATTTTTAGGAATAAGAGACTACTCCGCACGGTCACTCCTAATATTACACAAGGCATATCTCGTCCAGATGGTATTTCTCTTTGTTTTATTCTTTCTTACTTCATTAAGGACAATGAGAATTAAGTTGGGGGGTAAGAGAAACCTTTTGAAAAATATTTTGAAAACACCTTGGTATTTTTTAAAAAATTTTAAAATTTTTATAAATCATGTACTGTGAAAGAAATTCTTGAGCAAAATCAACTAGGAAAAGGTAATTGAGTTAGAAAGTATTGGCTAATTACTGTAGAGCGCCAAGGAGTAGACTAGCTTGTTAGACTTTTAGTAACCTACTTAGGTCATCTAAAGGCTGTTAGCACTTTCATTGTATATGCACACTGACGAGGTAAATTAGGTATTAGTTGTAAGGTCAATTGGAGATTTAATTATTACTAAAAATTGGTAATTGATATATACCCCAAGAAGAAAAACTTGAATTTAAGGAAAGAGCTACCTACTTGATAAAAAATAAAAAAATAAGTTTAAATATTGGTTTTCCATCGAGTAACCGAGCACCTTCGCCTAAGTAAGCGTTGTTGTTCGCGTCAAAAAATGGGCAATGTGAAGATATTGCTAAAAAATTAAATAAATAAAATTAAATAAATAAATAAATAAAAATATATATATGTGTGAAAGCTACCTCAGATCATATGCTAAATTTGAGGATGTATAAAAAATTGATCAAAGTAAGTGATAAGCAAAGATACCATTGTTTCTTATAAGCTAGTACCGAAATGCTAAGTTAGCCATCACAAACATAAGTGTTGTAGATCTATAGATGAATTCTAAGAAAGTTCTGATAGTTCTGACTGCAAATTTACTTCAGAAACTCACTACTTAGTTACTGATAATGGCTAGCTTCTTTCAACCTTAAGCCTAGATTTAATTTTGCAAAAGAGAATTTTAGTGGCGCATGGTTTTATTTTAATTACATTGCTAAGGGATTAGCAATGATTAAGTTGGGGGTATGATAAATCTATTTATTATCCCAATTTAACTATTAAATAAATATTAATTACTTTGAATTTATTAAGAATTGATACTTTTTATGGATGTTTGCAGAAAAGGAGCCAATAGATGGAAAGAGCTCGATTTTTGGAGTCCAACGATGCAGACGACACTCAAATCAGGACTCGGTTTGTCCAAAAAGGAAGAAAAAGATGCTTTTGCATGATTCCCGATGCAAACTAAGGCAGGTGATGTTGAATAGATAGTTAAGAAATTTTTTCATAATATCTGAACGATCTTGAGCGCCCGATTGACTCCAACTTTGACTAGGAGAAAACCCTAGACGAGCTCTATAAAAGGAGGACCTCAGGCAGTAGTTGGGAGAGGAGTTTTTACAAAACTCTTTTTATTATTCTTTTATTTAGATTATTGTATTTAGGCCAGTAAGAGGAAAATTATGGAGGGGATGTTGGCAGCAGCAATGCGTGGCTAGATTCCTTCAACTGGGGATGATGATGAAGCCTATAATCAGGTTTTATCTTTCTTTTTGTTCTTAATTTCTATGCAATAAAAATTATGCTCTTGTTTATTATATCTTTTGAGTTATTTTTCTAATTGAGGTTTTGATCTGGCATACACGGCCTGTACCCTCTATCGACGTACCGTAATCTTAGGATACGGTACATGCCTAAAAGAGACAGATCGTAGTATGATAGATTAGACCCTTAACCTTGCAATTATTAGATAGTTTATACTCTAAGCGGATGTGACGTGATCTCCTGATACGGTCCGTGCCCGATAAGAGATAAATTATTTTAATTGTAAATTTATAAAAATTATTATTGTTGCAACATTAAAAAAAAAGATAAAACCTATTTGCATGGTAGATTTGGATTCCTGGGTTGCTTCTCCTGCTATTTAAATTTTGTTAATTAATTAGTTGTTATCTTTTAATAACTGCTATTCTTAATATAATCCTTTATAGATAAATTTTCTTTTTCTCTTTCGTAAATAATTGCCCTTGATCCCTGAGGATACGATCCCGATTTACCACTAGCTATAGTAGTGAGTAGGTTTTATTTTTGACCGCCAACGATAGCGATCAAAAGTTTCTCCATATGGAAAGTCCAAGTAGAGGATATTCTTGTGCAACAGGGTTTAGATATGGCTTTGGAGGAAAGGCCAGATGGGATGATAGATAAGCAGTGGATGTCGTTGGAGAAGAAGGCATGTTCAACAATCAGAGGATGTCTGGCAGATTTAGCCCTTTATTCAATGCTTGAGAAGAAGACCCCAAAGGGACTCTGATCGAAGTTGCAAGCCCTTTACATAGGAAAGAACATGTGTAACAAGTTGATGTTAAAGAAGTGACTTTACAGCTTTCAGATGTCAGAAGCTGAAGATGTGCTGGGCCATATTTAGGTGTTCAACAAGATAAACAATGAATTGCTGAATGTTAGGGTCAAGATGAAGGAGGAAGATAAGGCACTTTTGCTATTGTGTTCGCTGCCCACATCACATGACTCATTGGTCACGACACTATTCTATGGGAAGAAGACATTGTTCTATGAAGATATTGTCTCAGTACTTCGAAAATGAGCAAAGGGAGAAGATGACCAACGATGCTATTCCCCATGAGGGCTTATCAGTTGGGGAAGGGTTAGGCAGATGCAGGGATAGGAGCAGGCCTTGGGGACAGTGGTCAAAGTCCAGGAAGGCTAGATGCTACAAGTGTGGTGAGATAGGATATTTTAAGAAGGACTGTCCTAAGTGAAAAAAGAAAGAAAAGGAAGGATCTGAATCTGTGAGTACAATTGCAGGCCAGGAGATGGAGGAAGATCTTTTGGTGGTATCAAATAGTCACAGGCATAGCACAGAGATGTGGACCTTGGATTCAGCTTATTCTCATCATTACACTCCCAACTGGTCATGGTTCAACACTTACACAGAGGTTGATAAGGGATGTGTGACTCTTGAAGATGATCACCCTTGCAAGGTGGCAGGGATTGGCACAGTGAGGGTAAGGATGTTTGATGGTATGGTGCGTACTCTTACCAGCCTAAAGCATGTCCCAAAACTTAAAAAAAAATTGGTGTCACTGGGGTACCTAGAGCAGACTGAAATAGCTTCAGCAGTCATGCCAGGAGTAGAGTTCTGAATATCTCCAATGGAGCTATGATGGTGATGAGAGGGAGAAGGCTAGCGAATAACTTATACAGGTTGGAGGGCTCTATGGTGACCAAGAAATCTGAGGCAGCAACTATGGAACAGAATCCTCGGAATGTGCACAGGATGTGGCATTGCCGCCTAGGCCACATGGAAGACAGGGGGATGGAAGAACTGAGCAAGAGAGGGCTGCTTTCGAACCTGAGTGGTGGAGATATAGAAATCTGTGAGCCATGTTAGATGAAAAAGCAAAGGAGAGTATAGTTCTTGGTCAACACAGCTAGGAGTGCAGAACCTCTGGAGCTAGTACACATGGATGTCTGAGGATCAGCCCCAATTTCTGCAAGGAATGGGCCAGATACTTCTTTACCTTGATAGATGACTTCTCAGAAAAGCAGTGGATCTACTTCATGAAGAAAAAATTAGAGGTCTTCACCAAGTTCAGAATCTAAAAGGCTAAAGTGGAGAAGGAGCGGGGTAGGAGTGTGAAGTGTCTAAGGTCAGACAGTGGTGAAAAATATACCAGCAGGGAGTTTCAGAGATTTTGTAAGGAGTGAGGCATCAAAAGGCACTTCTCGATGATAAAAACTTCTCAACAGGAAGGGATGGCTGAGAGGATGAACAGAACACTGTTGAAAAAAGTAAAGTGCTTGAGGCTACAGGCAGGGCTTCCAAAGATTTTCTGAATTGACGCAGCCATAGGCTTTAAGATTAGTGGTTTGTCTATTTGCAGTTCAGTGTGGCTGAAGAGTTTCTAGTAATTTATAATACTCTAGTGTAAATATTTAGAATCTTATTCTTGATGATTTAATAAGCAAATCATCATAGCTGATACTACTATCGTATCTTTAATTGAGATCAAAAAATTGAACAATAATAATTATGCTTATTAGAAGTCTTACATTAAGTCATATTTGATTGGACAAGATTTATGGAGATCATGAATCAAACAGATATGATAATGCAATTGATGACTCCTGATAATGTAAAAGTGAGAAAAAAGTAAAAATTTAAAAGCTGAAAATACTATATATATTTTTCAAATTAATATAGATGATGATAGTTATCAACATATTCAAGATATAAAGGAGCATAAGGAAACTTGGGATATTTTTAACTATACACTCAAAATCTAATGAGATCGGCTTAAATTTTTGGTGAATGAGATTGTGCTCTTAAATAGGGCAATCTTTCAATATCCCATTAATTTTTGAAAGGAAAGAAATTGTTTGATGAGCTTGATATGCTTGATGAAAATTCTTGTTATGATGAAAATAAATGGTATAAAATTTTATTTTATAATTTGAATAAATAGTATAGTGCTTTTATGCTTGTTATTTTTAAATGTGCTAAACAATCTATATAAGCAAAACTGGAAAAATATTTTTTAAGAAACACTTCATACTCAAACGAGTAATTTGATTATATCTCTTCCAAAAGAAAAGGCTTTATTTTTTGTTAGTAAAAACAAAAATAAATAAATAGAATAGTAAATTCAAAAATTTATAAAAAAAAAAAGATCAATTGAAGAATGGGACAAAAATTCTAATTAGAAGAGAAATTATAAATTCAAGAGAAATTATCATAGATGTGGGAAGATTGTAAGGAAGCAAGAGATAGAAGAAGCCAGCTAAACAAGTATGAAGATTGGGATTATTCCTCTATTGCATATTGTTATGCATTTACTATTATTGATCAGCCAAAACTCACTTCATATGATGAGATTAAGGTAACTGGTGTTTGAAAGAATGCTACAAAAGAAGAGATTTTAGCTCTTAAGAAGAATGAGATTTGGGAATTAGCTTCTTTACTTGATGATGTTTCTCTTATTTCATATAAGTATATAAAGTGAAAAGAAAAAGTGATTTATTGAATACAACAAAGTTAAGCTTGTAGCAAGAAGATTCTCATAGAAGTATGGAATTGATTTTGATGAGACTTATAGTTCAATTGCAAAATTGAGTGAAGCCAAAATGCAAGTAGTAAAGGTTGGTCATTATGGCAAACAAATGTGAAGGATGCTTTTTTATATGGTGATTTTGATAAAGATATCCATATGATGCAACCTACTGGATTTGTTGACTCTTTTCATTCTAAGTTTGTAAACAAAAACAAACTTAGAAAACTTTGTATGGACTCAAGTAGGTGCCAAAGACATGCATGCATTCACAAACAGCTACCAATATGGTTTTGGATAAAAAAAAACTTGATGAATTGAAGTATTTTTTTGAAATTGCAATAGCTAAATTAAAGATAGTTATTTTATTTGTCAAAGAAAATATGCTCTTGATTAACTAAAAAAATATGAATTGGCCACTTGCAAGCATATGTTGACATTGATTGAATTAAATTTAAAATTGAGTTAAAAGCAAGGCAAGCTTCTAAATGATTCTACCAAGTATAGATAGGTTGTAGGCAGTTTGATTTTCCTAACTATCATAGGTTAGATATTTCTTATGTAATTGCCATTGCATTGTCAAACAATATATACACATCCTAGATAGCTACCACTATTGACTATGGTATTTTATATATGAATAATTCTTTAATTAAGTTAGTAGGTTTTACAAAGGTAGATTATATTGTTGATATAGATACAAGTAAACCTTCTACTTGTTAGTTTTTTAGTTTAGGATTAGATATTATTTCTTTGTGCAGTGTACTATTATTTTATCTTCTACACGCAGAGCATCTTGTTGTTGCTATGGTAATACAGAAGTTGACTTAGCTTATAAGGTTACTTCATCATTTAGGTTAGGGCATTAACAATATTATTTCTCTTTATTATGAGAATAGAAGTGCAATTGGCAAGGAATCTAGTGCTCCCAACAAGAATGAAGCATATTGAAGTTCATCATCATTTTATTAGAGAAAGGATTGTAGTGAAGTTGATTTGCTTCTTGTTTTCACATAAATTCAATTGACTAATATTCACACTAAAGGATTAGCAGACTTTTGAAGCTCTATGCAATAATCTCGGCATTGTTAGTGTGGAGTTCATAATGAGAGAGAGTGTTGAAAGTTATAACAAACTTCTTTAGAATTAAGATTAGCTTTTAAATCTAACAAACTTTATTATTTAATGGTAAGAATTAGTGATTAATCCTAACAAACTTTATGGTTAATGAATACGAGTAGGCTTCTAATCCTTGTGGAGCATGATTTCTAATATTTATGGGATACTATTGATTTTTTCTCTATATAAGTACATGTATCCTTGGCCTTAAAGCATAATTAGTATCTAAGAGAGAGTTGAGAAAGAAAAAGGAGGGTAAATAATAGGCTCTTGACTTATTATTATTTTAATATTTGTTCTCTTTTTAATATTTTTTTTCACTATTATTACTTATTTTAACTGATGTTGCTTGAATCTTGGGCTAGTTTAAAATATACCATCCTACAAAGTCTCCGCTAGAGATGTTTGCAGCCAAGAAGAATGGCCATTCTAAAAATGTGGAAGATGGTCTCACTAAGGAGTAGAGAAAGCACCCAAAATTAGAGCTAAGCATGATTAAAAGTTGGGGTCGGATATAAACAAAATTAATGTTGTTGGTCTCAAAGAATTGGGTAAAAGATATTAGTACAGGACTTGAACCTCCACCATGCCTCATGATCGAGGCCCATCTATTAGTTCTGATCGAGATGTGTCAGGGGCTATTTTTAATGGGTAAATATATCTATGTTCCTAGTGGTGCTTACTGTGTGTAGTAGTGTGTGGGTCTGTTAAGGGATTGACTAGGTGGTGCCCATGTTCTTGGATTTAGTCTACTTTGGCATGTTAAATGGTATATATCTACACTGGAGACGGTTGAGACTTGGAGTTAAAAGGTTGAGTTGCAGGGGGACATCATTAAACTTTCAACATCTCATGTTGCATGCCATTAAAATTCAAGTCTTTTGGCACCAACCCTATACTCTGAACTTTTGTCAATGTTAAAATTGAAAAATTCCCAATTGTACTGCAAATGCTCTTAGAAGTCCTCGCAATTCCCCCCACAACATAGCAGAAACTGTAATATTCCTTTACTCAAAAAGGTTCTATGATGTCCCATTGCAGGTTGATGTTAGAGGGGACCGCTTGGACTCTTGAGGTCAAACAAAATTCAGTGAAATAGGAGCGCCAACTTGAGATAAGTTCTTCTGATTAATAAATGAGAAGCAACATATTACAGAACAGAACAGAACAAAACATGATGTTTAGTTTCCTATTGAATGCCATCAGATACACTTGCAAGTTTCTCTAGTAAATCATCAACCATCTGAAGAAAACATTCAATTTTAACGGGGATCTTGTCCTTTAACATAGCAGTTGGAATGCACCTCAGTCTTCCACTATTGACCAACATTTTTTTGATTTGAAGGGAAAGTCCACCAATTTGCTGAAAGAATGAACCACAAGCCAGTTCCACCTTCTCAAAGCATTTAAACACCTGAGAGCAGGTAAAAAGATAAACAAAGTAAGTATAGATGATATTTTTCGACTCATTCTATAGCCAAGCAAAACCTTGAAAACCCTTTTGTTGCACGGTGCCAACCAATTGTTGAATAACTCTAGAGCATCTTCATCAAACCTCGGCAAGAAATCGGGGACCCTGCAAGGACTCTGCTAGGAAAGAGCTATATATATGAGTACTTCTCCCTCAAAAACCTGATCTCCTTCTCCCTCAAAGACCTGATCTCCCTTGGTAACTTTCCCCATGGTTCCAATAGTTAGATAATACAAAGTTTCGACCTTACTAGACTCCATCAATCGGAAAGAACAAAAGAGGGAAAAAGGGAAGGAACACTTGTCACAGACTATATACCATTCAAGCTTATGCAGCAACACAAACACATTTATGGAACTCTTGGAGCAAAAACTTGAAAGTTCAAATCCTTAGAGAGAGTATAGATTGCTGTCAAAAAGAAGCCAGTACAAGGTAAAATATCTGATGTACGTATGAATGTGACTAGTTGAAAGGTGAGTTTCTATGGTTTGTTTTGCCTTCGGGAGATCATAGAAGTTGAAAGCTCAATCAGAACTTTGCACATGCAATGAAAGTAGAGTACTAGAAAGATAAAATGTATGTGCATAGAAATTTCAGATAAGCTACAATCTTTTTCTCATTTCTTTTGGAAAACATTAGCAGGTTTTCATTAAGCTAAAATTGGGTCATTTCCAGTGCCTCGAGAGAAACAAACATCCAAACGATCCAATAGAAATGCCTTAGAAAACTTTTATAGCTTGAGATGAAAATAGCTTAAAGATAACCACTCACAATTTAGGATGCTTTCTTGGTTGAAGGAAAAGCAGATAAAAACTCTTCATCTTCAACAAAAAGTTGCAAGTTTTCAGAAAGCAGTAGATAGTTCAGAGCATCCATGTCAAAACCCAAAATCCACCCAATCCGGATCAGCTTGAAAAGATCATCAATCAGGTTAGTTGAATCCCACAACACGCCTTTGGATATTGTTTTTGCAAAAAGTGTAGCAAATTCTAAAGCACCCTTCGGATCCGGACCACCTGCCTTCTTGATTACTAGCCTCTGAGAATTCTTCTCCCAGCGAATCATATCTGTTTCTCTCACATTCAGGGACTTTGACCGTGATGGTACCACAAGGGAATAACTGATTGTGATTGGATCATCAGTCTCAAATGCATCAAGATCAATAAGAGTCTGTGCAATTTTATGCCTTCTTTCATATGAAATTCCATGGCTTGGTTTTGCTAGAAAACCCAGAATGAGCTTGATAAGTCCTTTTTTGATAGGACTCTCTGTGGAACTTAAACTATGAAGTTCAGAATGTAATTTCAATGGATCTTGACATTTCAGCACAGACTCAGATATAAACTTCACTCCTAAGCTGCTGTAAATCTCATACAATTTGCTTAACGGAATCGATGGTATGCTGGGATCTGGGAACCATGCAAACATTGGCTCATCAGGATATGCCCTCTCAAAAATCAACTTCAGTTGGATGTCATCAGGGATGAAGATATCTCTTTTATCTTGCAACTGTATTCCACTGCCAGCTCCAGGTGCACTCTTTGAAGGAAGCTTTTTCAAAGAATCCAACAACATCTTTTCTAATTCTGTGCTCCAGTTCTCAATGATATAATCCCAGAAAGAACAGCATTTTGAACACTCTAACTTTCCTTCAGAATCAACTTCCCATTCTTTCCATAATTTTAAGTAGGCATCAGTGGAAGGTGTCCGCTGTACTTCAAAAGACAGAGAGAAAAAAGAGCAACAATTTATCATAGTAATTGTCAAGGACATACAGATGTGATCTGAAAAGTTACTCTTGTCAGAAAGAACACAACTCTGTGGACAAACCCAATCACCCCCTGTGCAGCTTTTATTCGGTATCCATATCCAAGCACCGGATTTGTCTTGTGGCTCCCATTTGAAGACCCTGAGGTAGTTGTATACTCTTTTAATCACTTCTAGATCAGTATGGGCCTTGAGTGTTTGACCCATCACATTACAACCTTCTGAAACATTCACTTTCACTCCCATTGCTTTCAGTTCAGTTTGATATGAGGAAATCTTGCTTCCATAGAAGAGTTCATCAATGAAAGGACCATCACCAACTTCCAGTAGGGATGACCACTTGGAATCAAAGAGAAGACAATCCTGTGGGCGACGGTAGCCAGTTCGAGTCTTCAGCAATTAACTTCCTGCATCTTCTTCAGAAAATCACTGGTGAAATACCGATTTGATGTCGGAGCCTGCATGGTTCGTATACACTCCAAAAGAGAGAACACGCTAGCTGCATTAATTGTATCTGGAACAGTAGGTAGTTTAAGGCACGAGCTACAAACTGAAATGCTTCACTGTAATCAACTACAACTCCCATCATTTTCAGCACATCCTTGTAAGAGTAAATAGATCCACCATAGTAACCAGCATCAATGAAAGGAAGGTCAGCAATAGCAGAAATAGGTTGCCACTTATCACCATAGAGAATCGAACCACGAGCAGGTTTGTATCCATGACATGTAGCAAGCCATTTTTCATCAAACAAGAGCTGCTTGAATTTCTCTTCTGCAGAAAATTGTGTTCCATGGAGACGTTTCAGGCTGGCCAACAATGACAATACATGTGCAGCAGTTAGACTAGAGGAAGAAACAAGCTTCAGAAACATGGAGCTATAATTCTCAATGTTTCATCAAACTCCACTATCACCCCAACAGCCTTAAGTTCAGACCTGAATGTTCTCAATACATCCCCATAGAAGGACTCATCAATCAGTGGAACCTCAGTAATGTGTATAAGCAATCCCATTTAGGATCTGCAAGAAAAGCTTCAGCAGGACATTTGTATCCAAGATTGGTCTTCAGCCATTTCTGGCTTTTAATACTGCAGGCAAAGATGTATCAGAACCCATTTGTTGACACACTTCAATCTCAAGATTGCACAGTCCTTCGACAGACCATTTGGTGAGCAGAAGTCTTAGCATCAAGGGGTACGCTAGCTCCACAGCAACGCCCAATAACTTGAGTTCCTCTTGTATTGTTTGAGTTTACTTCCATAGTATAAATCATCAACAAGAGGAAGATTGTGATGGAAGGTTTCGCTTGCAGAAGGAACAAAGACGGATCCAACAGAGTTCTGTATCCTTGAGTAGTCTTCAACCGGACTCCTCCTTTCAACGTCAGTATAATGTCATCAGTAAATATCCGTTGGCTTTTAAATATCGTATGAATCAAGAAGGGAAATCATGACTTCTTTGGTCAACTCGTAAGAAGAAATAGATGTGATATGTTCAGCAAATATCTTGCATGCACTCTTGGATCCATGTCTAATTCCAATTGCTTAAGTTCTTTTGTATGAACTGATCTTGTACTCATAATACTCTTCATCAATAGCGTGCAGACTCAAGCCAAAAGTCCTTAGTTTTGTGAAAATGGGATCACCTTTGTTATCTGATAGGAAACACTGGACAGGAGAGCAGTAACCAGAGCTCGTCTTCAACCACTCCCTTTCTTATGCTTTTCAAGAATTTTTTTCTTCAATCGCCCGTATTCCGTAAATGCCGAAGCCAATTAAGAAGCAGGAAAGCTTTCTCCACTGATAGTGGAGAATCAGCAACTGCCAGTTCTGCATCTGGGGGACATAATGCAGGAAGGTCTGACGCCTTCAGATGTTCTTCTACAAAGCCTTTCAGCTTATTCTTCAGCATATAATCACCAGCAAAAGAGCCTGCCGAGAAGTAGTCCTCGGATAATTCTATATACCGCCCACCAAAGGGATTTGAACCCATCAGCCTCACCCAGTTACTGCCAGGTGCAGGCACAAGAACTGCAGACTTTTTCATGGTTACACTTCCATCTTTGGCAATGATTGGAACATGGCTACAAATGGTAGGGAGAAAAGCCCTGCTATATAGTTATTCAAGAGAGAGCAGCTCAGAAAATGACTGAAGGATAACACAAGATTTCTGTCCCTTACGTTCACAAGATTGCTTGCTATGGAGTAAGCAAACTCGTACACTGTAATAGCTTCCACCCCTGCATAATGTTTGAACCATGACTCCAAAGAATCATTCCTGCTTTTTCTCAAAGTAGATATTAGAGCATGAGGCAAAACATAGAAACCACCAAAGCACTTGAATTCTAAGTTCCACTTGTTGATCCAAACATGTTGCCCGTCATCCCAAGCTAAACGTAGCTTATGAGTCGAAGCCTTTGCAGCCACACCAATACTACACAGTGAAATTTTGCCAAGTGATTGACATATCTCAACAGAGGAACGTCTTCCATGTTACCACGGGCAAAACCCCTGCTCCAATTATCAGCAAGGAAGCACAAGAGGTCCACATAAACATTATCCTCTGATTGCACTGCAAGGCCACAACCTTGAATGCAATTCGCATACCAGCTATAGTCGACAAGGTGAACTCCTAAAAACTTAAGTCCTTCATCAAACCTCGAAATATCTGCATCAGAATGTAGAACATATGTTCCATGAGAAGATATGCCTTTCAAGGATACTCCTTGTCTCTTCAACTTCAGCAGGATTTCCCAGAAGACTGGTAACAACCTTCCAACCTCACAGGGCTTGCGAAACATCACTTGCTCAGAAAATGTTTCACATGGCATGATGCATTCTGAGAGGATCTTTGTTTTGATTTCTTGCCTCACAACATTAAGTTCTGCAAATGGGGATTCTCGAACTGGCAGGAACTCAAACATATGGGCAATTGATGATATTGGAGCATCCCCTCTAGACTTTGCTATGGATGATAAAGCATTCACAAATGCTGAAGAAACACAGTGGAGAATTCCCTTGTTCCATTTGTTGTCCAATAATATGGTTTCTCTTGAAGAGGTGAGGAGGAAATCTGCCTGAATTATGAAAGGAAAATTGGTGACCATCTCAGTTGGAAGAAAGGCATAAACACCAGCTGAAGAACCCCCCCTCCTAAGGCGATCACCAAAAGGAAATGCAAGTGAAACCACCCACTCGTCTACATCCTTCCTCACTTCTACTCTACTCTCAGCCATCACAGGAAATCTCTGCCTCCACATGTAATAGTTGCACTGATCAGAGCTTCCATCTTCTTCAGCAGAAAGAAAGACTATATGGGAATCTGCATCGATATCCTTTCTTGTTGCAAAATTTCTTTCACTGGTGATTGAAATTGATGAAACATTGTCAGCAGTCTGAGGATCATCATTGCTTTCACGAACAGAGGCATGCTTTATCTTTGATAAAAACAGCAAAAGTTCAGGGTGAAGGCTTGAGAGTTGCTTCTTCACAGCTTCCACCTTTTCACGCTTTAAAGGTAGAACAATGGTTGTCATTGGGAGATCTTTAGCCAAACCATAGGCTTTGTGTATATCAGTCACAGTGGGATTTGAATCAACCCACTGAGGGACTATGTAACCAATATCGCAATCTGGGGATGGCTCTTCAGTGAACTTTATCTGATAGCCGTTGCTGAATATGTAAGGTTGGGAGGTTACAAGAAACACACTCTTGAACCCAATCCCTGCATAGGAGGGGGTCAAGCTGAGTTCAAAATGTACATAGATCAAATATATGCATACATATATGACATGGCATTAGCTCTTTCAAATTTAAGATGTACTAGTTCAAATGGATGATTACTTAGATGGTCTATTCAGAAAGAAGCACAGGATGAAATTGTGTTAAAGAATGAATAAGTTAAAAAAAGAAAAAAAAATGATAGATTTTTCTGCTTAATTATCAAGTTCAGCATAAAAGTGTTGGGGGTTAAATCATGTTTTAGATTTATGCGAATGTAATGTAAGAAATTGATGTGTAAGTTCTGATCATGTTTTAGATTTATGCGAATGTAATGCATGAAATTGATGTGTAAGTTCTGAATTTCATTTTTATATGCAAAGCAACTGAGAATATATGATAATTTGATTAAAAATATGATGGACTCAGAAAGGTTAGTTTCACGTTTATTAATTTGAATGCGTATGCTATAATTTGATAAATTTTGGTCCTCCAATGTAGAGCCGAAAGATAGAATTAGGCAGAAAACTATTGGCAGAAAAATAATAAGTATTACAAACTAATAGGTAAATAATATTAGGTAAAATGTTACTTTTCAACATTGTTTGATCGGTAGATTATTTTAACTCACAATTACTTAACCGTATATCATTTATTCTATTCACATTCTTAGTCAGTTTAGCAACAAACTAGAATTCACCATCAAGATGCTACACTTCGCTTGCTATGCAAGGTATCCCTTTATCTTCTTTCAACTCGCTTGCTTTTACCAAAGCAGAATACTAGGCCATGGTTATTACAGAATGTAAATTACAATGCTAAGTTTTTACTTCATAGTTTTGCTGTTAATCATATATAACCAATCCAGTATTTCATGAACACACCAAACAGATCAGAGGTCTATTTGTGTGTGTATAATTTGACAACTGAACCGTTTTAGCAACAAGAAACCAAAGACGCTATGACGACAAATTTCTAGTTAAATTGGACAGCCAAGACACTTACCTTTCTCCCCAACAAAACCTTCGCGTCTCCTCCCCTTCTTGGTTGATCGGCCAACGCTGCAAATAGATTCGATGTTCCTCTTAGAGAACCCGACCTCATTGTTAAAAACCAACAGGGTTGCCAAAGCACCTGTGCGGGTGATGTCTTGAGATATGATGACAAATTCCAGAGATGGGTCTACCTCGGCTGGGTACGCATTATCTTCAGCATTCTGTGAATAAAAAATAAGGAAGACGAATGAACAAACAGCATCTAGTCGGAAGTATTTAATCAACCATGTAGGGTTTGAAGACTAATTAACAGATGAAATCGAAATAGCATAGAACATGGCGAGATTGATATTAGATTTGAAGAGTTGCAGTGCAATGAATACCTGGATGAGCTCCATGAGGAAGTGTACGTCCTTGGTGTAGAGCTCGGCAGACAGAGATCTGACGGCATGGTGAAGGTCTTCTGTTAAGGGGTTGGGTTCTCCCCCTATGGAGAACTTCACCGTCCTTATCTCTTCGATGTGTTGTCTCGCTAATGTAGTGGCAGCCATTCTTCAAGTTGCTTTGGATGAGAGCTCGATCCACGATATGGTGTGAAGTTGTAGTTATATATATAGCTTGTTTTTCCTTTCCTTGGCCTTTAAGTATTCTACTTCTCGAGACCAAAAGTTCTTGAAAAAACGAAAGCAGTCAGCACGTTAAAAAGTGGGTGGCCTTTCGGATTCTTCAATGGAAGGAAAACGATACTCTTGGAAGGACAAAATGACTTTGATTCATTAAATCTCTCGTTCCTTTCTTTCCAACGAAGAAAGGAATGGGAAACCTTTGATTCATTAAATCTCATCCCCTCGTAACTCAGCATGAGAGGTTTGGAGGCCTGTTCTCCGAAAACCATGCAAGCAGTGCTTTTTATCCTTTTTTTGTGTTGCAGAATCGTAGAGCGCCAGCTGTGGAATCAAAGGCTCAGGACAGGCCATTGATACCTCTCATGATGCATGACTGGTGCGATAATTATAATAATTGAATGTTGAGGACTAATTGAATATTTTTTCGGTTTGGATCATTATTGATGTGAATGAAAGAGCATTTTGGATCCATTGCCTTCTTGAATATGAAATCTACTTATTAGCCTGGTCATGATTAACTACTCATTCTGCCTCCATTGCCATCACTTTCATCAGCTATCAAATCTCCATTGATCCTTTCCTACTACTGAGATCTATGATGTTGTTGATCTTCTGATAAGGCTTACGGTACTGGTGCCAATGATGCTTTTCTCCCTACGTCAAAGTCTATGCATCCACCTCTATTACTCTATATTATTAGATGCAGAGGAAAATTGTCACCGTATTAATAAATGTATCTAACGATAAATATTAAGTTTTTAAAGATTGAGTTATTTTTGATTTGGCTAATCAAGCCACATTTAAACTGACTGACTGGGCTACGGTCCAACAAACAGCAAAAGTTAATCTCCTCACCAACTTTAGAGTTAGTACCAAGGTCATCGTCGGCCTCAATGCCAACACTAGAGTCGGTCTTCAAACCTCGGTAGAACCGAGCTATCTTAATACCTTCAATGTAAGCGCCATTGTTTCTTCAAATCATGTCGGATATTCGGAGGATGAACTACCCCATTCGCAAAGATTGCGTAGTGAACTTTTCTAAATAGAAACGGAAGCCAAATATAGCACTTCATCCATGATCAACGGGATTTCAAATCCCCGATAGAGTGCCCATCAACTTCATCAATTGCCGATCCCCGTAACCGATGGGATTTCGGCCTTATTGGATGCCAACTCCCTAAAATAAGCCCAAAAAATCAGGTAACGGCTCACCTTCTTACAGTCCACAAATACCTAGTCCCAAGACTCCCTATGTACACTCTCGAAGGCAATCTAAGCCCAAAAAAAAACTCTAGCAAAGGTCATTGCTCCTGAGAAATTATCTCAAGGAGGGAGATCCTTATGCTGGAGCATTTTCCTCTCATTTGGTTACTGGAGATTTTTACTGACTTGAGCATCGGAGGGTCTTTCTCAAGGACCATCCCTGTGCTTTATGCGTAAAGGCTGCCTTGCAGGTCCACCCGAACAGGATAGCGCTACCCGGATCCCGACGTGCACCGCCCTCAAGCTGAAGAACGAATTTCCATAGCATCAGATTGGAGCTAGAGGAAAGGTTCTAAACAAGAAGGACATCTTCCTCAATGACCAACAGCAAGAAAGTGACAACAAATGCTCCTGATCAGGCTACCTTTTAAAGGCCTGACCCACAAACAACATGGCGCCCTCGCAGCCATCACGAATCGAGGTTCCTCCTTCGCCAGCAGCTCCGGTCACCCAGGACCAGTTTGCCATTTTAGTCCAACAAGTAATGTTCCTCTTTCAATTGGTGCAGAAGCTTCATGGGGGTTCTCTTCCAACTACACCCACTCAGCAACTTCTGGTGGAATAGTCATTCTGGTCCTATCGGTGGTCCCTCCACCCAATCCACTAGAAGCCATCAGCCTTTCGCGACAACCTGGCCATAAAGAAGTTGAACCAGCACCGCAGAGGGAGGAGATAGGAGGCTACCCAGATCCCGTTGGGCTTGCTCCTTATCTCCAGTATTCTCTCGCCACGACTCAATGTCGTGGCCGCAATCCACCCATCCCATCTCTTCTACTATCCGGGATGACGGGGTGTAACGAAAACTTTAGGTGATATGCCAGAAGTTGCATCAGGAGGAAAACTTTTACCTAGCTTTAGAGATCAATTACCCCAAGAGCCTCTCCGATATGATGGCCCTGGCAAACAAATATGCTAGGGTCAAAGAAACTAGAAAGATGGCCCGAGCCAAGCAATCCAAGAAAAAGGAGAGGAAGAGCTCGAAAAGAGCCGATCGGCTAGCCCTGTGAGCTCGTCTCATCGCCATAGGGTCTCACTGCCAAGAAAGTGCAGCAGAAGCATGACACAGAGCTTTAATCAACACACCCCCGAAGTAGTCCACATAGTAGAACGTCCACCAGAGCTTCGACAACTATCCCCCTCCCTCCGAACCTACCAGTGGCTGGTGTTGCTACTACGATTACCATGGTCAGCTCCTTCTAGCGATGGCCAAACGAAGAGGAGAACCGGCTTAAAAGGGCCCATTGCGAGGGGATCGCCTTTTCAATTGAGGACCTCAAAGGGATACATTATTCCTAGGATATGGAACTTAGATCACCTCCGAGCAATGAAGACCTTCAAGGGATACAGTACACCTAAGACATGGAACTAATTAAACCCCGAACATATTACAAGTGAAGTATGACTAAACTAAGCCACTTTGCTCATTATAATAAAACTTCACTCTTCGATTCAAATATTTCTTATTGAATAATAATCTTTCTTGAGTTGTGGATGAAAAGCAGATCTTGATAGACATTGACCCACTGGTCCATCCTTCAGGCCTCGGCAAGGCCGATCGGAGTCCTCCGAACCTCGGCATGACCGAGCATTCTCCAAACATTGGCTAGACCAAGTAAAACATTCTTCATACCTCAGTAGGTCCAAGCAATATTCTCCATACCTCGGCATGGCCGAGCTTGCTCTATACCTCGGCACGGCCGAGCAACTTTCTTCAAACCTTGGCTAGGCTAAGTAAAACATTCTCTGTACCTCGGCAGGGCCAAGCAACTTTCTACGTACCTCAGCATAGCCGAGCTTTCTTCGTATCTCGATAGATCCGAACAATATTCTCCATACCTTAGCTGAGCCAGGTAAAAGATTCTTCGGGCCTTTGTAAGGCCGACCGGAGTCCTCCGAACCTTGGCATGGCCGAGCGTTCTCTGAACCTTGGCTAGGCCAAGTAAAACATTCTTCATACCTTAGCAGGTCTGAGCAACATTCTTTATACCTTGGCTAGGCTAAGTAAAACATTCTTCGTACCTTGGCTAGGCTAAGTAAAACATTCTTCGCACCTCAGTAGGGCCAAGCAACCTTCTCCATACCTTGGCAGGGCTAAGTAAAGATTTCTTCATACCTTAGCAGGGCCAAGTAAAAGATCCTCTGGGCCTCGGCACAACCGACCGAAACTTTCTCTGAAGTTCGATGAGATCGTTCAGAGTTATCCAAAACTAGCATAGCTAAGCATTTATTCTTCCAAACTTTGGCACAGCCAATCGGATTATTTTATAACTCAGCAAGTCCAAGTTTTCACTATGCCTCGATCGTTCCTCACCACGAAGTTGAGTAAAGGCACCCTCCCCTGATCTTACCCTTCACAATCAAAATGCAAGCAGTCATTTTTAGTTTTTAAAGCACGAATAAGAGCGGAAGGCTGACTATAGAGGGGTACTTGGCACCTGACACAGGCACTTGGCATAAGGAATGAAACTGATAGGCCAATCAATAATCAGACAAAACCCACATTAGGAACAGAGCTCATTGATTGATCAGTTGAAGCCATATAAAGACTCTACTCCCTATGCCAGAACCTACGCTTTAGACTAGGGAATGGGGGGCATGTGATGCAGGAAAAAATTATCATCGCATCAATAAAATATATCCGATGACAAAGGTCGAGTTTTTAAAGGTCGAGTTATCTCCAATTTGGTTGATCAAGCCACGTTTGAACTGACTAACTGGGCTATGGTTCAACAGACAGCAAGAGTCGGTCTCCTCATCGACTTTAGAGTTAGTACCAACTTTAGAGTTAGTTTCGACACCATCGTCGGCCTCAACATCGATACCAGAGTCAGTCTCTGAACCTCGGTAGGGCCGAACTATCTTCGTACCTCAGCAAAACCGAGTTATCTTAGTACCTCGAAAGGGCCGAGCTATCTTTGAACCTCGGTAGGACCGAGCTATCTCTATACCTCATCATGATCGACCCTTATTCCTTCAACGTCATTGCTGCTTCAAATCATGTCGGATATCTCAGAAGATGAGCCACCCCGATCGTAAAGATTGCGTAGTGGGCTTCCCTAAACAGAAACGAGAGCTAAATACAACACTCTGTCCATGATCAACGAAATTTTAAATTTTGATAAAGCGTTCATTAGCGTCATCAACTTAAAATTTCCGATAAAGCGTTCATTAGTGTCATCAACTGCCGATCCTCGTAACCGATGGGATTCTGACCTTATCGGATGCCAACTCCTTAAAATGCACCTGAGAAATCAGGTAACGGCTCACCTTCTCGTAGCGCACAAATACAAGTCCCAAAACCCTTTAGGTACGCTCTTGAAGGCAATATAAGCCAAAAAAAAAACTCTAGCAAAAACCATTGCTCTCGAGAAATCATCTCAAAGAGAAAATCCTTCTGCTTGAGCCTTCTCCTCTTATTTGATTGTTGGAGATTTTTACTAACTTAGCGTCGGAGGGTCTTTGGCTGGAGCCACCCCACGTGCTTTCTACATAAAGCTGCCTTGCAGGTCCATCCGGAAGAGTGCTATCTGGATATGAACATGCACCACTCCCAAGATGAAGAATGAATTTCAATAGCATCAATAACTATGTTCATATTTAATTGGATTTAGAAATTAATATTTGAATCTGAACTGATTACATACACAAACATGTATCATTTAAGTACAAGTATGCTCGTCAGTTTTCATACAATTTAATGCCATTTATTTATTTATTCTTTTCATGTGAATCTTGAGGCAATTTAAGATTGGCAATTAAAGCCAAACCAAAAGCATTGTTAACCAAGTTGTATATTATCATAACGCTTTTGTAAGACCAATCCAAATGCTCAAATCATTTAAGATCAAAATTTTTTTGGATCAAATATTATAAAAAAATTATAAAAAATAAAAGTTAAACTCATCTATCTTCTAAATTTCTTTTGTAGATTATATGAAGCTCATCTTTCCAAATTTCTCCTATAAATGGCTTATCTTTAAGATCTAATCTTTTATAGGTTAGATGAAGCTTATTTTTAACTCCATTCTTCTTGTTTAATCTGATTTAGAACCTTTCTTTAGTTATCAACAAAGGAAGATTAAAAGAAGAAAAAAAAAAACTTATTTTTTATTAAAATTAATTAGATCTTTAATTAATGTCTTAAAAAAATTATATTTTTTTAACTCGTAATTTACTATTCATATTTAATATTTTTAAAATTTAAAAATTTAAGATAGAATGCATGGTGTCTGTGAGTCGTTTCAGAACCTTTTTTCCATCGTACTTATAAAGAGCTCATGCGTCCAGGTTTTGTGTCCATGGAAAATCTCGTGGATGCTTAAACGAGAAGAAACGATAATCTTGGGAAGGACAAAATGACTCAGAGCTTTACTTTGTTCCTCGTTCCCTTCGAATAGAACGTACTTAAATGAGCTTTACCTTGAACTTTCCAGCTTCGTAATTGCGCTGCGAGCTGTGCCGCATAACGAGGCGACGCGAATGGCGGAAGGGAGCTGACTGTTGAGTGACTTTTTTTAGAGTGATTTTCCGAGCCATCGTAGCTTTCTCACGGAAACTTGCTCCCTGTTTTCACTTGTAACCAAAGCTCTCGCATCATTCTCTCATGGCTTCTCGAAGGGACTGCACCAAAGAGATTGCAAGCTCTCACCTTTCCACCTCCAGAAGAAACCCCAGCGCTCTTTTGGTGGATTTCATTCGGTCTTTTGAGAGGACGGGAGCTGAGGTCTCGTCCAAAGACGCGATTTTTCTCAAGGAGTTAGTTCTGGTAATCCTTTGCCCGAACCCTTTTATTTTCCTCTTTGCTTTATTCTTCTTCTTAGAGATTAAGAGAAACCTAGGCACTCGTACAAGTTTAGTTGGAAAAGATCTATCCTTCATTTTGAGGAGGTAATGAGTTCAAGGTGGGTACTCAAGATGGAATTCAGGAATCTGGATGATTGTCTCATCGCCTGGATTGCCCAAGCAGTTGGCTTCCTGAATGGATTCCATGTTGGTTTCTTCTCAGGAGCTGGATTTATTTGAGAACTTTGATATTCACATCCTTTCTAATTCTCTACAAAGAAAAAACAAATCTTCTTTTAACTAGATTATTTACTTTGGAAGTAGAGATAGGTAGGGTTTCTAGATGCAATTGCTTGATATTATGATATGGGCATCGCTGAGTCAGGGGGTTGAGAATAAACATTATAGTATTGGGGCAGGTTGTTATGCTTTCTGGTGAAAACAGTGTCAGCATTGGAAATACTAAAAATTTTAGAAAAATAAATGGAAATATAGACTAGAAATATGATGGAGGAACTATTAGAGCTTTATTCTCCTATAGAATGCTTTTGCAACATAATATTCAATAATTACAATTTGGAAAAAAATTGTGATTTATGATATCAAGGGGCTCATCAATCAGCAAAACACCAAAATTAACTGGTAAATCTGCACGTGTGAATGCTTCCGGAGTCCTGGTGTAAGTTTTTTTAATGCGTTTTATTTTTTAGGCTAATATTCCATTGCACAGATTTGAGTGGTAGGATTTGGTTATGAACTAATTGGCCTGTCATGTGGTGATGATCTAAAAGGTGGATTCCTTTTTGATTTAGCCAATTTATTGAAAGTAATAATCATAACTTCTAAACTGTAGGGGTCTACCCAGAATTATCTCAGGCTGCTCTCTTGCCTTTGTATTTTGAAATTTAATTTCAAGTTTTTGTAAACAAGTTACTGATCTCATAAGTTACACTGTTCTGAAGTTCAATGGATGTTTCGAAGCATTGCACTGGGTGGCCTCATTACCTTCCTCTCCTCTGGCGTTTCTTCTAATATTCCTTGAAGCTTGAGGGAATTGTGTCCCTTCTTGTTCTTCTCTCTTTTGATGGAATCCTTTTCATTTTCTTAATGAATCATTTTTGGGCTCCCCATCTTTTACATCAGAAAGGGTGAAATTGCTTTTCTACACAACTCTTGTATGGTTTGGATGTCAACATCCTATTCATGTAATGTTCACTAATTTGCATGCATATTGTTTGCACTTTCTCCCTTATCTTTTGATGAAGATATTTAGCTTTTTTATGTGTTCTGTGCAGAGCTGTGATATAATTGCAGATATCTCGGAGGATCTCTATTTGGAAATTTTATGCTTTCTAGCTGACAACTGGGTAGATTATTTTGCTGGCAGTTTCATTGGTGATGTTCCTATGGTCAAGTACCTCAATCAGTACGGGAAGGTAACTTTGTGTAGCATTGACATGTCTCAAAATGGAGGTTGTAAAATATGCATGCCATCTGATTATAAGTATGGCCTTTGGCTCTCTGTGTGGAACAATGAACTCAAGGGTGCATCAGATATCTTCTTTCTACCTGAATTTACACTGACAGCATTAGAGACATTCCCTAAACGAAAGAAGTTGTCTTCTTGGATGCATGAACAACTGGGCATTGAAGATATCTCTGTGCATGATTTCAGCTATATGGTTCTGTGTAATTTGAAGAAGACAAATGACAGAGACCTTATAGTTGGTTTCACACACTTCTTATGCAGCTCTTTATCAAAAGGGTATCTCACTGAAGAGTTTGTTTCTGCACTCTGTGAGTCGATGCCTGTTGTTGATAAACGTGGGAAAATAATTGTGGCTATGGTTGGAGCTCTTGTGCCTGCATCAGCAAGCAAGTGGGTAGAATTAGCAGGCACAAGCTAAATTTTTAATTGCTTTTCTCTATGAAAAACAAAAAACTCGTAGGCAAAAGTTGCCTAATAATATTTTTTAATAATTTTTTTTCCTACGAGAAAAACCAAATTTGTAGGAAAAAATAGAGAATTTTTTTTTTAATCCATAGCTTTCCCTTTGAGAATACTTAAAATCATAGAAAAAAGTAGTAAGTACATTTTTTAACTTTTTTATTTATTCTTTAAAAGGCATCATTTATAATAAAATAAATAAATAATAAATTTTATTTTCATTTACTAAAAGTTTTTTTCTAGAAAATAAAAATGAAATCCATTTTTCAACATCCAGAGTAGCCTTAATGAGTGTGGAGTTTGGTTTTATAACCCACAGGCTTGCCACACCTTTTCAACCCACAAACCAGCTTGGAAATTACACATGCCTTTGGTAATTGTTCTTAACTTTTACATTAGTAGTCATTGTTTGTTGGAAGGAAAAGTTTGGTGTGCTACACTCCTTTTAAAATATTGATAGATAAATGTAGGGCCGGACACAAGAAGAATATTGATATAGATGCACTCACTTTTTGCTGCTATGATTGATGGCAACAAGATGGCAGAATGTGACGAGGTCATGTAATAGACTGCTAGCTCTTGTGACTGCATGATTATAAGTGCTCGAAACTGAAACTACTGTAGAGCTGCTGCTGCTGTGTCTCTACTTTAGAAGAGCTTCGTAAATTGAAGAGCAATGAGATCACCATTGCAGCTGTTGGCAACTTTCAGGTGTGCATGATGACGTGATCTGGGAAGTGCCCATCTTCTTATCAACAAAAAGGCTCCGAATTTTCTATAACGAATGGCTCGTGACCAATTTTTGTCACCGCCTATCAATTGACCTCTCATGTATATATGATCATCATCAGAGATCGAAGTGGCCTGAACAGCACATGGCTAGTTCCTACATCTGTTAATATAGCGACTGACAACGATTCAAATCATATATTAATGAAGAAACTAAGTTGAAGGGACATGCTTAGAACTTCTCCTTATTATAAAAGTTAAAATGTTTTTTGATATTGATTTTTTTAATATTTTCATTTAGTTTGATATTGATTTTTGGTTGCTTTAATTTCTATGTTTATATTAATTTTTTTTAGGCGGAGAAGAGGAGAAAGAGGAGATTCTTATTGAGTTTATAGCTTATACTACTTTGTTGCTTGTTATTTTAGAGTCACAGGATGTGTAGAATCATGATACTATTGAAATTCAACTAAGAAGAGTAACAGTTAGCTTATTTCAATACCAAAAGAATAAATAAAATTGTAATTGAATGATTTCATTATTATATTAATGGAGAATCTATAGGTTTTCTATGCCAATAATGAAATATTGTAATCTTATGAAATTATTAATTTATTAGGCCTTGCATATTCTTTGAAGCTACATCTTAGAGAATATGTAGCGATCTTACGTATTTAAGATGGCTTGAGGCATTACAAGGCCGTACCTATTTTTGAGTCCTTGCTTAGTTCTACAAGTCTGACCAAGTGTAGATGCATTAAAGTGGGACAAATCAAGGCCTACTGGCACATTATAGATAGAGGCTCTTAAATTTTTTTATAGGGATTGACATTTATCTAGTCATAAATATATGAGGAAGAATTCATTCTTGAATTCTCATTTGTCTGTTATAGAAAAACCACATTTGTTGAAAATAAAAGAAGTTGCTTGAAAATGGTATGTTATAGAGAAGCCACATTTATTGAACATAAAAGAACATTACTTGAAAATTGAAGAAAGAGAAACATACAATGCATAGACCCTCTAATGCTAGGGTCACAAATGGGTCAGGCCAATTTGTGATTGGACCCAATTCTAAGTTAATTATATTCAATCTAATCCATATTTGAAGAGCTATGTATTAGATCAGATTTCAAAATTAGCCCTGATCTAAATTTTAGTTGAGCCCAGATTTTATAATTTTTAACCTGACGTAATCTAAGCCAAATCATATATTATTTGGGTTGGGTCAAAAAAATTAAACCTAACTTGATTAAAACATGTTCTAATCAAGATCAAAAATTTGAATAAGAGAAACTTCGTTTCTTTTACTCTAATTATCTTTACTAATTAATTAAATAAACTCTTGTTTAAATTACTTCTTTTTTCGTCTTGACAATTATATCTCCTCTCATCTAATATCATTTAGTTATATTTAAATATTTATATTTTGTTATATTTTCTCCATGTAGCTAGGAAAAGGCTTAGATGAGTTGAGCTAAGTTGAGTTAAGATATTTTATTATTTATTTTGATGGATTGTTATTTAAAATGTCCTCAAATATATTAATATATATTTAAAAATAATAATTTTAAAACTAAAAATTGATCAATTACTTGGATGAAATTAAAAATTTTTTTAGTGAAAGTCCAAACTTAAGTTGGCATTCTTTAGTTTTATTTAATTTTTTTACTAATTTTATATTTGATGATTAATTATTTAATTTTACTTATAAAAAAATCAAATCTAATCCGACTTGATTTGAACATAAATATTTTAGATTAGATTCAGATCCAAAATTATCATAAATATTTTGTGTTAGATCCAGATCTAAAATTATGGCTTGAACATGAAATCATGTTAAGTTAAGAACAAGCATATTGAAAAACTTAGTGAAAATGTACAAGAAGAGGAAATGACTATCGATACAAATGGTAGTGAAAGATAATTCATGAAACCATGGGACCAAGCTTAGGTCATTATTTCCCAAGATCTCCTCCCTTGTTGGTTCCATCACCTCTCTCTTTTGGATCATCTGTGTCTTCCTCTCATACTCTTTGAGGGAATCCTGAAATGGCTACTGCAATGAGCTCATGATTCCATGGCTATGATATGATTAATAGTTCTAACACTGATGATGGTGACTTAGTTCATTACATTTTCAATAGTGATTGTCTCAAATATGAAGAGTGTTAAACAATGGCTCATAACCCTTTTAGTTCTACACCGATTGGCCAAGAAACGTCAATGTGATGAAGTGAGGCGAATAAGGCAACGACATGCAAAATTAAAAGTGGCACGCAGGTTTGGCAGCTATCATGAGTGGATAGATCTGGGCACATAGTAAATTTGGCAACCCATGCTAGGAGTGGCAAGTGAGAGCTTGCCAAACGCTAAATGCATGGGCAAGCATAAATTTGACAGTCCGAGCTAAGGATGGCAGGCATAGATTTGATAGCCCAAGTCAAGGATGGCATACATAGATTTAGCAACCCAAGCTAATGATGACAAGTAGACGAGTGTGACATGAGAGATAAAAATTCTAATAAATTTCTGTAGCTGCAAGACCTTTCTCTCAATAAAAAAGAATCAGAAACCAGCAAATTGTCGAACCACGTAAATCTTTGTGTCTTATGTTTGATTGCTCTTTTCTCCTTTATTTTTTGTATTTAGATTAATTCTTTTGCATTCTACAAGTTCCACGGTAGTTTATTCCATAACAATTGGTATCAGAGCATAGGCTAAGATGAGTGGATTGAGAGTGCATGCCAAGTTCGACAAGTTAAATGGCAAGAAGAATTTTTCTCTATGGTAGATGAGGGTGAATGATCTGTTGACTCAGATGAAGGTTCACAAGGCTTTAAGGGGATAGAAGCCTACTAACATGGAAGAAGATGATTGGCAGGACATGGAGTCAATCGCCTTTAGTACAATCAGGATGTGTTTGATGAATTCAGAAGTATATAATGTAATCAATGAGAAGACAACAAAGGGTTTATGGACAAAATTAGAGAGCCTATTCATGTTCAAGAATATCATCAATAAGCTATTTCTGAAGCGCGATCTATTCATTTTAGAATAGAAGAAGGTGAAGACCTAGGAGATCACATAGCCTAGTTCAACCAAAAGGTTAATGATTTATTATGCATGGATGTGAAAATTAATGAGGAGGATAAGGCTTTAATGCTTATATGTTCTTTGCCATCATCGTTTAAACAATTTAACACGACATTGTTATATAGAAGGAGGTGCTAGACTATGATGAGATAGTGCAGGTTCTTAGGTTCCATATATCAATGCAAAAGTTGAAGATAAGAAACTCATAGGCTGAGGGTTTGTCAATCAATTCAGAACATGGCAAGGGTAGAGAAAGGAATAGGGAGCAGAAGAAAGGAAAGTCTAGGGACAGATCCAAGACAAGGGTGTTAAAGCAAGAGTATTTTAAGTGTCACGAAAAGGGTCACTGGAAGAAAGATTGCACTCTATTGAAGAATCAGGGAGCTGATAGGAAGAATGCAACTTCAAGTTCAGCTAGTGCTGCTACATATGCTTCAGAGGAGGAGGAGAAGGATATTTTGGTAGCCTCGTCAAAGGTAATAACTCACTATTTGACACATGGACATTGGATTCTATATGCTTATCACATTATATGGCACATAGGGATTGGTTACATAGTTATAAGGCTTGTGATGTTGGTAGTATGACATTGGGTGATAATTATTCCTGCAAGGCTATGGGGATTGGTAGTGTTAGAATTAAGATGTTTGATGGTATAATCAGGACATTGAAGAATGTAGAACATGTTCCTAAATTGAAAAAGAACTTGATTTCTCTAGAATAGTTAGAAAAGCAACTGTGTGATTTTTCAGCAGCTCTAGATAGTGGAATTCTTAAGATTTTTGTAGGTGCTATGACTATGATGAAGGAAAAGCAGGTAGAAAATAATTTATATAAGCTATTGGGTAGTACAGTTGTTAGTAATGGATCTACATGTTCATCAACAAAGATTAGCTCAGATACCTCCAAACTCTGGCATATGTGGTTAGGGCATATTAGTGAGCAGGGTTTGCAAGAACTATAGAAGAGAAAACTGTTGGATGGGATTACACGGTGTCATGTTGAGTTCTGTGAATTCTGTGTTTATGATAAACAGAACAAGATTTAGTTCAGGTCCTTCTCATAGAGAAGCAAGCAGATATTAGAGTATGTTCACTCAGATGTCTGGGGTCCAGCACATATTGCAGCAATAGGTGGAGCCAAGTATTTTATAACATTTATTGATGATTTATCTTGGAAGCTTTGGATAAACTTTATGAGGAAGAAGAGTGATGTATTCTCTAGGTTTAAGGAGTGAAAAGCTAGTGTTGAGAAACAGACAGGGAAGAGCATGAAGTGCTTAAGGCCTGATAACGGGGATGAGTACACATCTAATGAATTCACAAGTTTCTGCAAGAAAGAGGGAATTGAGAGGCATTTCATTTTCCTAAGACACCTCATCAACATGGGGTTACAGAAAGGATGAACATGACACTATTAAGAGAGCCAGAGTTATGAGATTATAGGTAGGTTTGCTCAAGCAGTTTTGGACAGAAGTAGTGAATACAGCTTATTTTATTATTAATAGGTCACCTTCAGTAAAGTTAGAGGAAAAGTCTGTAGAACAAGTCTAGACAGGTAAGGATGTTGACTATACTGTACTCAGTTTTTGGGTGTCCAGTTTATGCCTTAATCCCTAGTGATAAGAGAACAAAAATGGATTAAAAGTCTAAAAATGCATCTTTGTCGGGGTATAAAAAAGGAGTAAAGGGATATAGACTTTGGGATCCTAAGGCACAGAAGGTGATAGTTAGCAAAGATGTGTAGTCTTTGATGAGCAAGCTATGATAAACAAGCAGGAATAATCTCAAGTAGAAACTATGGGTTTCAAGTTCTAAGGTAAATGTGAAACTTAGACCAAACAGCCCTTCAAGTTCAATTAAGACAACAATTGAAACAAAAAGCGGTGATGATGATTCAGAGAGTATAGAAAGGCAGCAGCATCAACAAGAACACAGTATTGCCATAGATAGACCCAGACGCATAATTAGACTCCCAGCTAGGTATCATACAGATCATGAGTCAGCTTCTTTTGCTTTACTAATCAGTAATGGAGAACCTAGTTCTTTTCAAGAAGCAGTATTAGTTTCAGAAAAGAAAAAATGGTTAGAGGCTATGACTAAAGAGATGGAGTTACTAATAAGAATCAAACATAGGAGTTGGTAGAACTTCCTATGAAAAAAAGGGTAGTTGGGTAAAAGTGGGTCTACAAAAAGAAGGAAGGATCCTTAGAGAATGAAGGTATGAGATATAAAGTATGGTTGGTTGCTAAGGGGTACTTACAGAAGCAGGGGACTGACTACAATGAAGTATTCTCACCGGTAGTTAGGCATACCACTATTAGGATGTTATTGGCCTTGACAGCTCAGTTAGATTTGGAGTTGGAGTAGTTAGATGTCAAGAGAGCTTTCCTTCATGGTGAATTGAAGGAACAGATTTTTATGGAACAACCAAAGGGATTTGAGGAGCTGAGAAAGGAATGCCTAGTGTGCAAGCTCAAGAATTCTCTTTATGGGTTGAAGTAGTCCCCAAGGTAGTGGTATAAGCGGTTTGACTTCTATATATTGAGTATTGGCTTTACCCGTTGTGAGTATGACTGTTGTTTATACTTTAAGTCTCTAAACGATGGTTCTTTTATTTATTTGTTGATTTATGTCGATGATATGCTAATTGCTACAAGAAATTTGAAAGATGTGTGTGACCTAAAATTCTTGTTGAGTAGAGAATTTGATATGAAAGACCTAGGTGCTACTAACAAAATTCTAGGCATGAAAATTGATAGAGATAGAAAGAACAGAAAGTTATGGCTCTCACAGAAGAAGTACATTGAGAAAGCATTGGAGAGGTTTGGTATGGACAAGGCAAAGCCGATTACTACTCCACTAGCTAATCACTTCAAGTTGTCTAGCTACTAGTGTTCTAGAACAGAGGATGAAGTACAGTACATGTCAAAGGTTCCTTATTCTAGTGTGGTGGAAAATTTGATGTATGCAATGGTTTGCACAAGACCATACTTGGCCTAAGTAGTTAGTATGGTTAGTAGGTTTATGGCTAACCCAGGCAAGGAGCATTGGCAAGCTATAAAGTGGATTCTTTGATACTTAAGAGGTATGTTTGATTATGGTATTTGTTTTGGTACAGTGGATAATTCAGTTTCTATTATTAGGTATGTGGACTCAGATTATGCTGAAGATGTGGATCATAAGAAGTCTACGATAGGCTATGTTTTCACACTTGCAAGTGGTCTAATTAGTTGGAGGTCAACCTTACAGAGTGTGATTACTTTATCCACCATAGAGGCAGAATACATGGCTATAACAAATGCAGCCAAGGAAGCATTGTGGTTAAAAGGGCTTGTCTCATATATTAGTTTTGAGCAGCAAACTCTAGGTATATACTACGATAGTCAAAGTGCCATTAAATTATTCAAGAATCAGGTGTATCATGCCAGAATAAAGCATATTGATGTGAGGTACCATAAGATCAAAGAGTTCTTACTTCAGGTAGTTCCTGTTATTGAAGGTACAGATAAGGGATAATGCAGCAGATATGTTGACAAAGATGCTTCCTTTGGAGAAGTTCAAATATTGTTTGGACTTGCTGCAAGTCACAAACTGATACTGGGAAGATGTTGGGGGCTCCAGGTGGAGGTATGAGTCCTCAAGGTTGAGCGGATCTTCTAAGGGAGTGATTATTTGCCAAAGTGGAGATTGTTAAATAATGGCTCATAATACTTCTAGTTATGCACAATTGGCCAAGACACATCAACGTGATGGGGTGAGGCAAACAAGGCAATGGCATACAAAATTGAAAGTGGCATGCAGGTTTGGCAGCTGTCATGAGCGGACAGATCTGGACGTATAGCAAATTTGGCAACCTATGCTAGGAGTGGCAAGTGAGAGCCTGCCAAACACACGGGCGCACATAGATTTAGCTGCCCGAGCCAAGGATGGTGCACATAAATTTAACAGTCTAAGCCAAGGATGGCGTGCATAGATTTAGCAGCCTGAGCTAAGGATGGCAGGCGGACGAGTATGGCACACAGAGATAAAAATCCTAATAGATTTTTATAGCCACAAGGCCTTTCTCCCAATAAAAAAGAATCAGAAACCTCCCGTGAACATAGGCAAATTGTTGAATCATGTAAATCTTTGTGTCTTATGTTTGATTGCTCTTTCTTCTTTATTTTCTATATTTAAATTAATTCTTATTCACGTTCCATAAGTTCCACGTTAGTTTATTCCACAACAAAGAGGGAAACATAAGCAAAGTGGAGAAAGCTATAGATGATGAATCAAGGTGTTCAAGAAGAAAGACATGAGAGCTAACCATATTTCTAGAAGATTAAAAAGCAATTCATGACAAGTGGGTGCACAAAAGAAAGTATAAGAAAATTGGAATTATTGATAGTCTCAAAGCAAGGCACATTATGAAGGGCTACAAGCAGAAGTTGGGCATCGTGTTTGAGGCTAAATTGCAGTCCCTAAGGCTTCTAATTGCACTAGCAGCTCAAAAGTAACGGATGATTTACCGGAAGGATGTGGAATCAGTCATCATCAATAATGTCTTTGAATAAGAAGTGTATGTGAATCAGTCTACAAGTATTGAAAAGATATGAAGACAAATCATAAGAATTGAATAAGGCACTCTATTGCTTGAAATAAGCACTTTTTCAAGCATGGCACATATGAATCGATTTATACTTTCAGTTCAATAATTTCTGTTAGTGCCCTTGTGAACATGCTCTTTACATCAAGCTTCACAAAATAATGATACTCTATTTATTTCCTTGGATGTTGATAATTTAATATATATGAGAAACAATTATGATATGATTGGCAAGTTCTAAAACAACTACTACAAGATTTTTGGCTTTAAGCAATAAATTTTTGTCATTGTTGAAAGTGCTAAAATCGTTGTGAAAAACTTTCTGTAATGAATTTAAATTCATAACCATTCGTTGCAGAAGGTCCGTATCTTAAGCCCAAATCACTGCTTTTATCCACGAATAAAATTCATCATAGAAAATCTATCTTTTGCAACAAAAACATTTTGTTACTGAATCTAGAAAATTCATTGCTACTACTTCCAAAAAAATGTGATAATTTGTTACTGAAGTCGAGTTTCCACAATGAATTTATTTCCATTGCTGAAACAAAATGCATTGCTAAATGTTTTCTGTAATGAATATTTTATTTAGTCAAATTTGTTATTGAATATGAGTTTACGCAACGAATATATTTCCATTGTTGAAACAAACTTCATTGCTAAATATTTTCTACAATGGATTTTTTATTTAGTCAAATTTATTATTGAATATGAGTTTCTATAACGAATTTAGTTTCATTGTGGAAAAGAGATCATTGCTAAATATATTTTTTTCATTGCAAATTTATTTAAAATTATTGCAATATAAATTTTTTTCTAATATTAAATTCGTTGTGGAAAGTCAAGTTTGCTACAAATGACTTTAAATAGCATTAATAATATATAATAATGAAGTCCAAAATCCAAAATAAAACTGAAATGTTTTACACCAAAATAAAGTATTTGATATCATCTTTAAAAAAAGATGAAAGAGTGAAACATGCATGGACAAATCACACTCTCTCATCCAAGATGTCAGTGGGAGATGGAGGTGGAGGGTTGCTCGATGATGCAACTAATGAAGTCTCAATCGCAGCCATGCGGGTCATAACATTCTCTAGCACTAAGGATATGATGCTGATCTTTTCATTGGCTTTTTGAAGCTGCTGAACAAGCTCATTATAAGAGGGTCGATCTACATTGTTGGTCGCAGAAGAGTCAACAAACTATCTCTCCCCTAATTGACAACTAGTCTGAATACGTGATCATCTAGAGCATATGCTGATTGAGGCCCCAAAACCTTCTCCATAATTTGAAGGTCAGTGAGCTTGTTCTCTGAGTCATTCTTATATGTCATCATCTGGGCCTATCAAAAAAAATATGAAATGAAAAAAAAGATATCATTTCCACAACAATAATATGGACAAAACATTATAGTTTAGAATTAGATACTTACACATTGATCTTGACATATGTGGATGTCCACTTGTTCATCTTCTCATTGCAGCGAAGCTCCTTCCAACTTTTGATATGATCAATAGTGACATCCCTATTACGACGAACATGATGGTTTGTCGTTGACACTGATCCATTCTTAGTCTTTACCTTTCTATTGTGGAGGTTTTTAATATTCTTCACTCGCCTTTCCTATAATAAGAAAAGAAATAACTAGTAACTTTGCAGCATGAAAATCTAACAAATGAACACATAAGAAATTCATGACTCAATAAAACAATGTAATCAAATAACCATACCTGCCATTCTTTTGACCTCCAATTTTTGACTAAGAACTTTCAATCTTAAGGTTTACAATATGGATGGGGCTCTGCGTAAGCATCTGCATCTGAGAGCTTGTCCATCTCCTTTTTCAAGTAGCAAGCATAAAACTTGTGCTTTGTTGTTTCATGCCTTGTTTAATTGCTTGTCAATAATGTCTCTTACCCTTTTATCTGTCAGATCAATATCCCAATCATCCTAGAAGAAAATTAAATTAGTGATTACATATCAAGAAATCCAAACACATATTAACAAACATGTATTTCTAACAATAATAATGTATTTTAATAACTGTTTAGGATATTATAAGAAACTAAGACTTTTAAAATAAAAGGATATACTGCTGCCTTTTCCCATAGTGTCTATTTTTTGATGCTCAAGAATGTTCCTCCACTCACGATACTGAAAAGACACTTCTTATCAAGCAACAATCCCATAACCATTGTTGAATTAGACTGCATTGTCATCAAGCATCTGGCGAATGCCGAACTCAAAACTAAGAGGCAACTAGCTTGCTTCGCAACTTCTCGAGCAACTATGACTTTCAAATTTCTATTGCATTTGCGACCATTCTTTGGAAGAGCAGTACCTACAAAGAATATAAGATAGTTAGAATATTTATTTCAAGAAAGAAAGTAATAATATTTATATACCTTATGAATATTTTGAAGGAATAACAGTGCTCCCACTCGATATCCTCTGTTGAAGTCAAGAAAAATATGATATGTTAGAAATCATACATGATTATGGATAATAACTTAAAGAAATAGAGCATATTACATAATTACTTATTCATTCGGAGAAATCATCTTCATCATCATCAATAAACTCATCATTATTCAAACTATTATCGTCATCTTCATTTGTAGGTTTATTGGCAACATCATCGTCAACAATACTTGGTGGTAGGTCATTCCAAACCAATTCATGACTACTGTTTTCGTTCTCCTTAACCATAAGGGGTATATTGGACACATGTTCCTCCTACAACACCTCTTCCTTAATCACTTTGTCATCAACTTGGGTTATTTTAGGAATATCCCATATGTATTGGTGTGGAAAGGGTTGAACAACCCGCCAATCTTTTCCATATTTCAAATCAGGAAGGTAGACCACTTGTTTTGCTTGGGTCGCCAAAATGAAAGGGTCATTCTTATACCACTCCGAGGTTATTCGAATGCAAGTAAAACCATGAACCTTTTCAACTTTTCTTGTTCTTCTAGTAGTATCAGTATTATACCATGCACATTTGAAAAGATAGACTTTATTACCATATAAATAATCAAGTTCCAAAATCTCGAACAAACACTCATAGAAATCAACTTCTGTACCATTATGAAAAGACTTAGTAGTGATCCCACAATTTGTATTGTCCTTTTTTCATCATGATTCTTGCAATGGAATTGGACTCCATTGACCACACAACTACTCCAAGACTTATAAACATCCTTCAGGCCCAATGCTAACGAGTAAATCTCATCAATTGCTCAAGGTGACCTAGATAATCTCAAGATCTCCATATGTAATTTCATCATATTAACCATAATTTGATTTAGAAAATGATTAATGAAGAAAAAATTCAAATCACCACCTTAGATTTAAACCAATCAGGGAACATTCTTTATTGTAGTTCCATTGAGGGATCGGCGTGACCTTCATTATGAAGGATCCACAAATGCTCTCTACAATAACAAGTACAGTTTTAGTATATATATTGAGATGAACAACTGCAATAGATAGAAGTAGTAAGCAATTTATTATACTTACTCAAAAAATTCTTGAATATTAACATTGTTGAGTACATACTAATGAAGCTGAAGTTTAGTTTCAGCAATATCGATTTACTTTTTGCCTCCAAAGCTTCGAACCAATCGTTTGAAAACCCCAACCTTTGATTCTTGAGGTACCTCTGACATATCGACATTGCGTTCAGGCCTATTGAACTTAGTTTCTATCTCTGACATATACATTGAGCAATATGACAACGCTTCGTCGATAACATAAGCTTGAGCAATAGAACCTTCATGTCGTGCCTTATTCCTTACATATTGCTTGTAAGTACCCAAACATCTCTCCATCCCATACATCCATCTATCTCTAACTAGTCCACCAAGTAAGGCTTATTGAGGCAAATGTATGTAAAGATGCATCATAACATCAAAAAAGGCAAGAGAAAAAATTCTCTCAACTTGCACAAAATTATAACAATCCCTTTTTCCAACTCCTTTAATTCAGTCCTCACTAACTTTTTAGAACAATTTTTTAGAAGAATAAGCATAAATCAATCAATGCGGCTTGAATGTTCTTTGTAAAAAAATTAACAACCCAACAGGTAGCAATTTTTGTAAGATAATATGACAATCGTGCATCTTCATGCCAAATAACTTCTTATCTTTAGTAAAATAATGCTTGACATTGGAAGCATACTCATCAGGAAGTTTGATGTCCCTCATGAACTCAAAGAACTTGTCTTTCTCAGACTTAGTCAAAACAAATAAAGCTTATGGCAATGCATTAGGTCTTGAAGGTCGTCGCACCAACCATAACTCCTTGCGCATGCCCATATTTTCCAGGACTTTACGAGTATTCTCATTGTCTTTTGTCTTGTTAGAGATGTTAAGAATTGTTGCAAGGATATTATCACACATATTTTTTCAATATGCATGACATCCAAGTTGTGTCGTACTAGTAGCTTGGACCAATATGGTAGCTCAAACAATATACACTTCTTTGCCCAGTTGGACTCTACGTCTGTTCACTTTCTCTTCCTATCTTGATTGTTTGGGTGTTTCCTTGGGCAACAAGGATGTAAGTTGTTTAATCAAGAAACAATCTCCTCAAAAAGTTCAACTGGTGGACCATGAGTTTTTGGAAACCTATCAAACTCTTTGCTATTGTGCCACCTATGATTTGGTCCTAACCAACGATGAGCACCAATGTAGCATCATTTGTAAGTAATGCCAACAGATGGTGTGTCATTGCCACAAATAAGACAAGCCTTGTACCCACTAGTTGACCATCCGGACAAATAAGCTAGAGCAGAAAAATAACTAATAGTCCATATAACCATGGCACGGAGGTTGAAAATCTCTTTTTTGTATGCATCATAAGTCGTTACTCCAACATCCCATAACTCCTTCAACTCCTTAATCAAAGGATGCATAAAAACATCAAAGTCCTTTCTTGAAGATTTAGGTCCAGGAATTAGCAAATTTAGAAACATGAAAGATTGTTTCATAAGCTTCCATGTTGGTACATTGTATGGTGTCAGAATGACTGGCCAAACACTATATTTACTACTCATTTGACCAAATGAATTAAAACCATTAGAAGCAAGAGCTAGCCGTACATTCCGGCAATCAGCTGCAAAGTCAGGATATAAGTTATCGACAAGCTTCCATGCTTGAGCATCGAATGGATGAGACAAGTCTCCATCATCATCATGACACTCATGCTGCCAACGCATGTCTTTTATAGTCTTTTGTGAAGCAAACAACCTCTTCAATCTAGGAGTAATTGGAAAGTGAAATAGTCTTTTGTGAGGCACCTTCATTTTCTCATTCTTACATATATAATGAGGTTCATGACACACAGGACATTCTTCTTTTTCAGCATCTTCACCCATGAATACAAAATAATCATATTTGCACACATCATAAGTTTGATAACCCAAGCCTACATTAACCAACAAACGCTTCACTTCCCCTAACTTTCTCGGCAACAATTATTTATGAGAAATGCATCTGCTAATAGTTCCAAAAGCAAATCAAACAAGTGGTCGGACCACTTGTTTAAGACTTTTATATACATGAGTTTAATTATAAACTCCAAAGAAAAGAATTTTGTGCATCCTTCATACAAACCACAATTAAGTTCTTCAAACATCTTATCATACCTTATCTGATCACCATCATTTCATCTCCTCAAAAGCAACATTGGTTGCATTCTTCACATAGACTGCATCAAGGATCTCGCTACTTCAATGCCTTCAGATTCTGAAGATGAGTTAGAATATTCCACTGCTACATGGTCAAGCTCACCATGTTTATTCTAAATGATATAGGTTAAGAGAAAACCATAAGTATAAATGTAAGTAGACGAAGCAAAAAAGCAATGTGTACCAAACTGAAATTTAGAGGGAATATTGGTGGATCCAATAAAATCAAAGCCGAGGCCATTTCCAAAGCCCTTCTCTTCTCTTTCTTCCTCCCTGGTTTCATTCTTTCACTATGCCCGCTGCATGGTGGCTTGGCCAGCCCTTCCTCAGCCAATCAGCCACCGCCGAAGTCCCTCCTGTCACCCCCCTTGCTGGCCCTTGGGTCCCGACGGGTTGGTGGCGCCCATCGTGGCCCCACGATCAAGAATGGGAGCCGCGAACATGTGGCTCCTTGTTTCAAATCTGACCTCCCCTTTCTCGGTCGACCAGCCACCATCGAAGTCCACCCCCATCATCGGCCCTTGAGTCCCAACGTGCTGGTGGTGCCCGCCATGGTCCCGCGGCCAAGAATGGGAGCCGCGATCGTGCAGCTCTCTATTTCAAATATGAGGGTTGCCGGGGTTGTGGCTCTCTATTTCAAACCTGAGGATCGTGGGGGCGACCCTTCCCTTTCCCAGCCAGCCAGCCACCGCCAGAGTCCCCCCCATCGCTGGCCCTTGTGGGCCCTGGGTCCCAATAGGTTGGTGGTGCCCGCCGTGGCCCCATAGCCAGGAACGGAAGCTGCGACCGTGCGGCTTCCTTTTTCAAATCTAAGGGTCATCGGGGTGACCCACCCCTTTCTCAGCCAGCCAGCCATCATCGGAGTCCCCCTCGTCGTCAGCCCTTGCCACCCATGGGTCCCAATGGGTTGGTGGCGCCCATCGTGGCCCAACGGCTAGGAACGGAAGCTGCGATCGTGCAGCTCCCTGTTTTAAATCTGAGGGGTGACCTCCCCTTTCCCGGCCGCCCAGCTACCACCGAAGTCCCCCCATCACCGGTCCTTAGGTCCTGACAGGTTGGTGGCGACTGCCGTGGTCCCACGGCCAAGAATAGGAGCTGCACGGTTGTGGTTCCTTGTTGCCAATCTAATGGTCATCGGGGCGACCCTTCCCTTTCCTGGTCCCTCCTACTTTCTCCCTATATATATATATATATATATATGAGGAAGATGCGTACCTAGAGTCAACAATGATGGCGATAATGGCAATGATGGCAATGATAGCAATGAAGTCTCCCTTTCAGGAAGGCGACAGCTTAGAAATAGGGTTTAACTCTTTGCAAGGCATAAAAAGAAATTAAGAAGAGGCAGTTATGGCGATTAACTTTTATTCTCATTGCAGAAAATAAACTATTCATTGTTGAATATATTTTTTTTAAAAAAACTTTTACAACAAATTAAATTCATTGCTAAAATTGAAGTTTAAACAATAAATTTATTTGTTGCAAAAATTTTAATTCGTTGCTGATAGTTTTTTGTGTCAAAAATTTTCTCATAAAAGTGATATTATGTGGTGCTAAAACATTCTGCAACATATTTTTTTAAAAACCACGAATAAAATTCATTACAGTAAGTCCTTCTTAATTATTTATAAATTTTCAACCATAAATTTTTGTATTCGTTGCAAATATCCACTTTCAGCAACAAATTTCAAAATTATTATAGAAAAATTATTGATGAAAGCCAAAAAAAACTTTTGCAACAAATTAAATTCGTTGCTAATAATCAAATTTTTAACAATGAATTTATTTGTTGCAGAAATTATAATTCGTTGATGAAAGTTTTTGGTATCAAAAGTTTTTCCTCAAAGTGAATATTATGTGGTACTTAAACATTCTGCAACATATTTTTTTAATAACCATAAATAAAATTCATTACAAAAAGTCCTTTTTAATTATTTATAAATTTTCAACAATGAATTTTTGTATTTGTTGCAAATATCCACTTTTAGCAACGAATTTTAAAATTTATTGCAGAAAAATTCATTGTTGAAAGCCAAAAATCTTGTAGTGAACATGATTCAAAATGACCGGCAGGGATTTGTGACATATTATTTTGGAATTGAAGTGCCTTAAAGGAAAAGGAAATTTGTTACCTATCAAAAGGAGTATGTTGGTGAAATACATGAAAGTGTTCTGGATGTTGGACTCTAAGACAGCCAGATTTTCAATGGAGATTGGTTTGACGCTTTGCAAAAAAAGGCAAAAAGAAAGGTTAGCGTATCCCCCACATACTTCAAGCAGGTAGAACTTCTTTTAAATTAGGAAGTATAATTATCTAGAATCTTGTTAGGTCCATATCTAAATCCATATTCGAATCCAATAATTTGCATTATCGTTTAGTCCATATGAACCATGAATTATATCAACTCTATTATTATTTATTATAACTTAGGATTTTACTCAAAAAGATTAATCAAGAAATTATTGTACTCTTTGATCCTTTATGAGCATCGAGAATCTTTTCAATACATAATTGATGTGAAACTAAATACTCACCATGTTTTTTCATATAAACTATTATAGCATCTTAACCAATAATGACTTGGGATTTGTTGGCTTCATCAATAGTTACTTGGTTAGTGACAACGATAAAAGGAAGAGTACATTAGGGAACGCGATCTTCCTTGAAATTATTTTTTTGAGGTAGATAGGAGGAAGTGAGTCGCTTCCCTCTAAATATTATTAGTGAAAGTAAAATATACAAAGAAGCTATAAAATTATAAGATACTCTTCAAGTATCAAAATGAAGCTCCAAAATTAATTCAAAGTACAATGCAGCAGCAAGGATAGAAGGGAGAGAAGTTTGGGATAATTATCTATTATTTTTCTAAAACAAGTCGATCACTAAAGCTTAAAATTTTGCAGCATCTTTGGAGAAGATTTCCTCTCAAGGAATATACAGAAGTTCCTTGCCAGATCTGCTAAACCATAGCGGCCATTAGTTTGAACCAGGAACTTCTCAGGTGGGATGAGCATGAGATCTTCTCCAATTAGTCTCAAGGGTCTTGGAGGTTTGTTGGTCAGTCCCTGAATGCAAGGAAGCATCTTAGAGTTCCAAATTGCTTTAGAGAAGGAGAGTATCTGAAAAAGAGTTTCACTTGACCCATATAATGGACATCACATTGCAGCAGTGAATTCACTTTTGTCTTCGAAGAACTATGAGATCGTTCTCCGAATAATGGACTCTAAGTTGTAGATATTTTTATAAAGATATGATTTAAGTTACTACTATTTGCTAAACTTCATCGGCCACTTGTCATATGGTCCACGAGAAAGTTGGATCAAGGGACTGCGTTAGAATTTAATCCAACTTCCAAACATCGAAAGTAGTCTCCCAAATAAAAAAGAAAAAAAAAAACAAAAAATCAAGATTACTAGTTCTCTATGTTAGTAATAGAGTTTATCCATACTTCGTCTTCATCCGGAGAACAGGTAAGATGAGAGTCGAAACTTCTGGTAAATGTCGATGGAAAGCTTTTTATTATACATAGAATAAAATATTCTTTCACCAGATATGTTTCTCTTTTAACCTTCTCCACTCACTGACCTCACCTCTGTCTTTTATATGGTTTTTATCCCATCCCTTGTCATCCGAGCAGCTTGGTGACTTGTGCAAGCAGGCGCTGAAGTTTGTACGCTGCTCGCCTTGAATCCATGCATATAAATCCCCCACCAGCAGTGACTCGATCAATTGGACGCCAGGCTCCAGTTTAACCGGGATAAGCTATTCATGGAATAAAGGGTGGAAAATAGCCCGTCCAGTTCGCACGAGAGAGAGAGAGAGAGAGAGAGAGAGAGAGAGAGAGAGAAGAAATGTACCTCAATACCACATCTTGCACGGGTCCTCGCCCATTTGATTCACAATGTGGCATTGCAACTGAGAAGTAACAGCTTCCAGGTGTACGGTTCCATCACTGTGGAGAACAGTGAGGCAGCTTATACGTCTTCCATGGAGACCATCTAATGCAACATTGGCCATACTTCATCACAATGGGCAACGGTTGGCTACCAACAATCTTACGTCACTGCTAGCCAACAATAACTTGAAAGACGTCCCAGCAATTCGTCACATTACTTCAAAATCAATGTTGTTCGAAGGAATGATATGCTACGCTCGAGTGGCCAATAGCTATTTGAGCATACAATTAGAGAGAAAAATAATTTAGATAGATCCAATCTACCAGATGACTTCTAGCTTAAAAATTTATTTGGAATAGTTGCTTGTATGTGGTTATTTTTCAATAGTTATATGAGATAATTATTGATCAAGTCCTAAAGCAATAACTATTTCAAACAAACCCTAAAACAATTATTTATATGCAAAAGCAGAGCTACAAATCCATAAATATGTAATATGTGCTCAGTTTAGTCTACAAGCGATGTCGTAGATCAGGTCTGGCACAATTTATTGGACGAACTCAGGGAGCAATGAGAATGAGAGACCCCAATTAGAGTACTTATTTTCTTAGTCTTTTTCTTTTGTTTTTTTGGGTTTTTTTGGGTTTTTTTCATCCGCCATCAGCATGAGCTAAACGCACATCAACATGAGCTAAAGACACATAATAATATCATCATAGAGATTCTAAAATAAATTTTCAACGGTAGCAATCAATCATGATAAACTGATTGATAATAAAAGTCTTATCCAAAACCAAGTTACATTCAAGTCGACCATCGACATTGCAAATAATAACCCAGAACCATCAAACATAGCTACCAACTCCCTGAGAGAGAGTTTTATCCACCATTCTCTTCATTAAATATGATAAGATTAAGATTTAAGAAACTGGGTAAACCACTTGGCTGAGTCTTTGGGGTATCGCTTGAGATCATCGTTATAGTCAATATAGTTAATCCCAAAACGTTGGGTATAACCCTCATTCCATTCAAAATTATCTGTGAGAGACCATGTAAAGTACCCCTTCACGTTCACTCCTAACCTGTAAAAATTTAAAACAACAAATAATTAGTGTGTTATAGGGAATAACTGCTAACAACTTTTCGTAGTCATGATAAATAGTTTAAATAATGTTCAAGAACTACAATACTTGTTTTGTGTGCAATATGTGTACTAAAAACATGTGATTAAAGGATATATATATATATATATATATATATATATATGCAAAATATTATTTAAGATTCATCTTTTTAGTATGGTATACCATTAGTGAGCATTATTCTCGCATTAAATCACTCTTTTTCTTAGATATTAAAAAAAAAAAAGCCATTAAAGAAGAATAACATATGATACTGCCTATACATTATATTATTGTATGATATGTTTTATTGTTTTCAAACTTAAATGTTGAAATTGGTGCAAGCTATCGAGGAAGCAAACTGCTTGAAATTTTAGCTTGATGAAATAATGAATTGAATGTAATGAATCACCTAATTCATCTTCTTCTCTTTAGGACCATTTTTTTATTATTTTCTTTATTTTATTTTGATATATTCTCCTTCAAATATATTCTACATATTCCACAAATGAATTTTTAATATTATAATGTAAACCTTTATTATAACTTACCACATGGCTTGTCTAATTGCACTTAAATGAAGATGCAAGTAGTCCTTCCGTGCAAATCATTTAGTGCTTCTTCCAATGGCAAATCCGGTTTATCCACCTCACACATTCCTGTCAAGTGCAATAAATAAATTTATAAAACAAAATTTAAATTTATTAACATTATACTAGCTAGGTGTAAAATTCTCTATAGTATAAGTTGTAGGAATTTTCAGCAACTTGCTGCATGCTTTGTTTGGATAAGCTAAAAGATTCATAGGAAATGATCTTAACTAAGCACTTCTAGTGAAATACATTTCATCTGAAATTCTATAACTAATATAAATTTACTGTATAAAGGTGATCTAAAAATTTTTACAATGAAAGTGCTTTATAACTAGTAATATATGATTGCCACATATCAAATTATGATTATGTTATCAAGAACTAAATATTATTAGTTTTCATATAAATAAATTATTTTGGTGCTGCAAGTGATCTAGTAATTATGAATATTAAATTATTTAACAATTATTTTGGTTTCTTAATAAGAAGAAAATAAATGCTAATCGTAATTAATCCTATGGATCTTAGTTTCATTAGTTCATTTTGTATTTTGTATCTTCTCACCATATATCAAGTGGAGGGATCTTTCAAACAATCATATAAATTTTTCCATGTTGAAAAAGAAACTTACTACTTGGTTATATAGTACAAAATCGATATTTTTAGGAGAATAATTTTTTTTTTTTTTTTTTTATAAAATCAAGACATGTTATGAGAGAAACCAACCTACCTTTATAGGATTACTAGTAAGAATTAAAATGACATTTGAGATCCATTTCTCTAGGGAAATCATATTTATTGCATTTTAATGAAATTCAATCCAAATATAAATTATTTATTTTAACTTTGTGTTTGGATTAAAACACAACCCATTTATATTTTCTAAAGATGAGATTTTACATGAGGCATTAAATTCACATCACTTCAAATAAGGGAGATTATAGCTATACTATCATATCAACTATGTCGATTAGATGTGCATAATAAAGAAAAGCACAAAAAGAGAAAATATAGATATTGCAACTTTATCATCGAATATCAAAATTCATCATGTCATAATTATAACTAATAAAAGAATATATAATAATTCATACATACTAGATGTTTATAATCATAAAATAACTAAGAAGAGTTCTAACGCATAAATACTAACCATTCTCAGTGATGTAGATTGGAGGGTTGTGATACCTCCGCCTTATATACCTCAAAAGGTCCTTTATTCCATCTGGGTACACATATATCCAAGTACCTGACTGAAAATGCAATGAGAATTAATAGTGTTAGTCATTTGTGAATAACATTGCCATTAATCCTATTAAAGATGTCGATATTATTATTATTAAATTTGCAATATCAGTTGGTTAAATAATATTAGTTATTCATTTAATGAGCCACCATCTTTATGTCCTAACTAAAGTCCTCTCAAGTATATATTTTTTATCTATAACTTAGCATTTCGTAGGTGTATTGTTAATTATAAATCCTATATGTTTAATTTAAAATTACATTTTTTAGCTAATCATTAAGGACAATCTCATGAATCTTAAGTTTTTATGTCTTAAAATAAAAACTAAAAACTAAAAAGCCATGGGTTTACCTCATCACCTATTGGAACTCCATTCTTATCCTCTGCATGGAAATACATGAACAAATTAGTAATTAGAATAACTATAATATAGATAAAATGTTAGTATCAAAAACCAAATCCAAAATTCTAAACTTTGACCTATCATTTTATTCTAGGAATCATGGTGTACTCCTAGATATTCTTTTTTATTATATTTCTAGCATAATCAATGAATTCATGATGATAATTTAACAAAAGCCTAACATATCTTAGTAAATATTTGGTTATTGAATAAGAAAAATAAGGATAAATTTAATACTATAGAAATAAATATTGACATATAGTAAAAATTTGGTCATTGGTTAAGAAAAAGGTTAAATTAGATACTACATAAATAAATATTGATATATAACTTCTAACGGACAATAGTATAATTCTTTAACTTAACATGGTATACTAATATATTTTGGAAGATAGAGTGATGTATCTTTAATCTGAGATAGGTTAAACAACTTAAAACCCAATAAAATAAGATTGTTTATATTTTTTATTTGTCTCTACAAGAAACTAGACTAATTACATTGTCATCACAATGTATTCACCTGATAAGTAGCATATATGCTTCAAAATTGTATTCATTTGACATGTTGACTTATAACACTTCTACCACTACCAAATATTAAATAAGTTATATATGATATTATAGAATTTTACCTAATTGTTCGGCATATGTATCTTGAAAATGAGTAGGAGGTTGTTCATTTGGTAACATTGGAAGAGTACGTGCATATCTTGCTGTATAGTAATTGAGACCGATGAAATCAAAAGAACCCTTGATTAAACTTTTTTGTTCATCAGTGAAGTATGGAAGCCTATCCCTTACTATGGCTCTCATACTGAAAGGATAATCTCCACAAACTAATGGGTCCATATACCTGATGATAACAAAAGTATCAGAAGATGTATTAGAAAATTAAAAATTAACATGTACATAGAAACTCTATTTTTTATGCATAAATTTTCATAACATTTGATAATTTTACTTCAAAGTGGATATAGATAATCAATTTTAAGGTACTATAACATGCATTTGATTCAAGATAATTAGTATCACATCTTTTTTGACAACAATCTTTTCTAGATCTAATATTAACATGTATTCTTTTTTAGTTAATCACTATTAGTTGAGAAGGAAATATAATAATTACAAAATATTAGGATTTAAAATGTCTGCACAAAGTATTGATATATAGATCAGTTGAATTTAAGCATATATAATAGATCTTGTGATTATTTTTAAAATAAAAACTTTAGTGTGTTTGCTCATGAATTTAAAGACTAGGCTTTTTAGTAAATAAGGATGCTAGTTCTTTTATAGAGATATAATAATGCTAGCTTTCTAGCTACTTAAACATTTAAATATAATTTTAAAAAATAAATTATAGATATATTTATGCAAAAGTTGTACTACAATCTATAAGCATTTCAATAATTTTTAGTGCATAATAACATGTTCTTATAAATAATATAAGAAAAGAGTACAACTTATGATTATTAATAAAAATATATTATAAAATATCTTTATGTTTTGTATAAACTTACCATGCAAGCATAAAGTCAAGAGCCCTAGCCTTTGCCTCATCATTCATATGCAAGTGATCATATGGTTCATACCACAGCTCACCAATGTAATTCCCACTTCTCCTGTTGTGAGGCCTACAAAATAATTAACATTAAATTCAAGGTATATTTTAAATACTTGAGTAACTATAGAAACTGATTATATGTGAAAATTGTACCAATATAATTTATTTACTACTTTTCAAAAAAATGAATTTATGAAACAATGTTATATGCAAATGAATTTTAGATAAATGGGAAAGTACGTTATTTGACAAGGCTTAACACTTCTAAATTTTGATAACATTATATTTCAAGTGATAAATGCATTTGTTACCCTACTTTTACCATCTCTTTTTATTTTTTTTTTTGAAGGGGAGAGAGTATCCGATAAGGTTCTTTAGTGTTCTAACTCTTTAAACTAATGAGTTGATTTTAATGCAAATAGAAAAAAGCAATTGTAAGAGTTCTAATAGGCACACATGTATGCATACACATATGCATATACACAAATATATAAAAAGTAATGTTTTTATGCATGTATATAAAGAGTTTAATGTTCCTAATGCTATGTGACTTATTTACTAGACTTCTATAATATGAAGCAACATACTTTTCAAAGCTTTTGAGAGAGAAATTAATTTTACTTAACGCATTAAAGATAGAAAAATATATAATATGAGCATTGAAACAATAATGACATTGGGCCTACTATATGTAAGAAGTCAATAAAGATTTTAGCCATGAGAACTAACTAAATAACCCTTTAACTATGAAGCTATGTATAGTCTAAAAATAGTTTATTATTTAGAAATATTTTACAATACATTTCATAAAATAAAATCTATATATTTTTTAACTTTCAAATTTTATATTTACCTGAAATTTATCTTTGTAGAGTCTAGCTGCTGCAGCATGGGCTAAGATAAGATTGTGTGTAACAATATATGGTTCTGTTGTAGAGTCCCCTGCTGGGCAGCCAAGAAATTGAGAACATCGACCTGGAGCATGAGTTCCACGGCTATATCCAAGGCTACTAAATGTCCATGGTTCATTCAATGTGATCCAATGCTTGACCCTATCTCCAAATTCTTGATAACATATTTCAGCAAAGTCCTTAAAGTCATCACTACAAATAAAAATAGAATTAATCAGTATAATGTCTATTAATCTAATATATTAGTGGGCCAGTAAACAATGAATATTAGATCAAAAGGTGAAATATTGTATATAAATAAATTAAAGGAAAAATTTATTATTAAAACGAGGTTCTTACACAATCTTGTAATTCAAGAAACCTCCATACTCATCTTCAAGGGCTTGCGGGACATCCCAATGAAATAATGTCACAAAGGGCTTGATACCTATAATAATAAAATTATTTTGAATAATAAAAAATTATAATTAAACCAAAAATCAAAAATAATAAAAAGTTTCTTTTAATTTTACCATTAGCTATCAACTCATTGATGAGATTGTTGTAGTATTGAATTCCTTCTTTATTGATTCCACCTTTCACTGAACCCTCTGCATATAGAGCAAATTGGTGCACTTGAGAGAGAGAGAGAGAGAGAAAGATTCCCCATTTCTCGAATAGAAACAAAGTGGGGTTTCAGTGTGGACCAATTTTATCAAAGATAATATTGCATTGAGTTAAAACTTACTTGGTAAAATCCTTGACCAAGCTATGGAGAATCTATAGGCATCCATGCCCATATCTTTTAGTATCTTCACATCCTCCTGCAATGATACATAAAATCTTCAAAATCTCCCTTTTTGATAACAGAAAAGGTGGCAAAAAACAAATACAAACTAAAACAAATTTTAGATAATATATTCTAGTGTTTTCACCTTGTAGCGATTGTATGAATCCACTGCTAAATCCCCATTACTTTTATCAGCAATTTTGTCTGCCAAGAATTAAAAGAACAATATCTTTAATTCAAAAAAGATGTCATGCAAATTAAAGGTGATTTGCTATTGGGTGGCTAATTGAATTTTTATGTGGTGCATAATTATGATTGGATTGGTTTACTTGGGTCCATGGATTCATGTTGGGTCAATGTCACCATCAACCAAGGCATAATAAATGCACACATGTTGATGCGAAAGCAAACCTACAATTTTTAATTACATGCATAAGAATTACACTAATGAAAGACTTGGTTGCTAACCATCTACACATGCGTGACTCGACATCTACCTCCACAGCACTATTGGCTCATAGGTGTTAACGAGCCATTGCATGGCCTTTCTTTCAGAGGAACTTGGCTATTTAATCTCGCCTAGCATTGGTATGATATATTTATCTGCTGTTGTTTTGGTTACTTTATCGGCAAACATTATCCTAAATGACTAGTTTAAACACAAGTCAAAATCCTATGTTGTCTGAAACACATAAGAAGAATGTCAAGTACTGTTGACTAAGCTAATATGACCATCATTCTCTAGAACTATATTTTTTGACCCAATGGTGTGGTATGGTATAAGAAGAAATGTTAGTACATGCAGACAATAAGCAGAGGTTAGCATGCTTCACAAAATGACAATGAACAAAGGTTGGCATGCTTCAAAAAGTTGTGATGTATTATGTTGTGTGGTAACAACAGTGCACCAAGCAGGCCAGATGCACAAAATAGCATAACATGAAGGGTTTTGTTAGTCCATGACAAAGAAGTATCATGTTAGTACATAGAAAGGTTAGCATGCTTCACAAAGATGTATTATGCTGGGTGGTAGAAAGAGTGCACCAAGAAGGCGCAATGAATATGATCATATTAGTTATCATTACATAAAGGTATATGATAGTGATGTAAACAAATTAAAAGACAGACAAGGGCGAATAACATATGTGAAGAATAACTTGTCCACTGAATGGTGGTTAACTTGTTCTCTTTGTCAATAAATAAAATAATTCCTTCGGCCCTACTTCTCAAAAAGTACCATCTTTTAGTTGATACAGTTTTTTGTCTATCTGCTAGAGATCAAAAAGTACCATCTTTTTTTGAAGAAAAGCAATTGAATGGAGATTATAACCCAAATCCATGTCAGGATGAGTGCTTCTTCATTTTTAATTTGATCTTGTAATGTGACTCTTATAATATCACTCCATCATGCATTAATGAACTTCTTTTTTTCTTCTCGTGTTAGAATATTCAAGTGAATGAAACCTAACAGAATGATGCCCATAAAGTAGCATTATACCTTTTTCTGAGGAAAAATATGAACACGAGAGATTTCAAAACTTGAATAATGGAGCAATATATTTACTCTTTTGCTTGGAAAAAGCTATGTGGCATCTGGCATGGTTTGGAGAGGGCAGCGACAGATCAAAAGTTGCGGTTAAGATCCTTTAATTACTCATTAGAAACTAAAATTTTTCTTTCAGATCCATCAGCAATCCTTTTGCCAGACTTTAACATTTGGAAACTGACATAGATCTCAAAATATGTTGCGATTGCAGGCTGTTCTGATGTGATTTATAGCACTATTTTTCTTAATTTAATAAAGTTTTAAAGAGTGAACCAATGCCGGTCTGAGAGCGGTGTGCTTGCGTGAGGCCGTATCAAAGATTTGAGCCACTACCAACTCGGGTGGCCGGTTCCCAACAAAAGGAGTGAGACGACAGTGGTAAAGAAAAAGGACTCAAAGCAAGAGACCTGGGAAATCGCGGCAAAACGTGTCCCATATGTTGGGCCCCCTCGAATCCACGCCACCTTCTATCTGCGCTCATAACAGGGTCAAAATAATTGATGAGTTAGAGTACAAAATATACATCAGAGAGAGAATGTCCAAGAATAATAATATATGACGGAAATATAACGGGAAGATTCAAGTTCGAGTAATTGAGATATGTAACAAAAAAGCTGAAGGTGTTTTCAGTCACTTGGATTTTCTGAAAAAAAGACAATGATCACCAGCCATCATAGCAAGAGAAGGGGACAAAAAATAATAATAATAATAATTGATGATAGAAGAAAAGCAAACATGTTATATGCTTCAATCGGATTACATATAGTTTAATTGTTTATAGAAAGGCCATGGTTTTGACCATCGTTTTAGAAGGTCGGGGTGACCTGAAAGGCAGAGGAAGCAGCTCCAAAGGTGAACTCAGGAGGGAAGCTCGACCTCCCCAAAAGAACAGAAGGCTTGGCCTGCACCACATCATTAACTGCAGCCGAACCTCCCAGCTTTGAGCGACAGACACCAGAAGAGTGGGAGGTCTTATTAGCAGAAAGAGGTTGCCAGGCTTTCCCTCCAAGAGGAGGCAACCAAGCTCTCTTGCTGCCAAGTCTAGGGAGATGGGGAGCAGCATTGGTTGCGGCACTGGGAACTGCACTCAGAAGAGCCATGTGGTGAGCTTTGGCCAGAGTGAAGAGGCTACCTCGAGTTTGGTGGCTTCGACCTTGGTGGGTTGGCCCAATTTATAGGAGATCATCGATCAGGCTCCCAAGTCCCAAGAGATTAAAGAATGAATGGTGGACTCGGCATGTGCCGGAAATAAATGAGTGCATGCAATAATTCAAGGGTAGGAGTTCCGAGGAGTGATTTGGTCCAAGAGGAGAGACAAATGTTGCACACCTTCTACGAATGTGAACAAAGAAAGGCTGGGGTTGGGTCCAGCCCATCCCACTGACTCTGATCATTAGAGAAAGCACGTGGATGGTAAGTACTTGGAATAGAATTAAGATAAGGTCTAGAATATAATAAGTTTGCGATCTTGAGAGAAACCACGTGGATATGGGGAGAAATTGGAGTAGAACTCAGATGAGGTCTAGTATAATAACATAGCGTATCTTCCGGGCGTCGTGAACAGTCGATTGGATGAGGTTCTTATCTTTACAGTATACACTACTTGCTAAACGAAAAATTGTTGATTATATTTAGGGTGGGCCTAGATTTAATTATAAATATGAGAGCCAAGATTATATATATGAGTAGGTTAACCGTCACATGTGGGACTGGCATGATTGATTGTCCAAAATGATATTAATATACTGATCAGCATTAGTTTCATAATATTTTAAAGGATTTAATAAAATTTTACGTTGGTTAAATTTAAACTAACATGAATAAAAAAAATTAAAAAAATATAACTATTTATAATTTAAATATTGACTTGATCCTAAATAAAATAGAGTGAAGGAAGCAGATTCATATAGCTGACCCTAAGTAGCTAGGAAAAGGCTTAGATAAGTTAAGTTAAGTATTAGTTTCATATTATATTTCATGATGACATATTGAAAAAGAAAGTTGCATGCATCAGTAAGCATTGTATCTTAGATCATGCATTCAACTATATGCAATTGAGGCATTTAAAACTGTAACCAACATCAGATATTAGATCACATAATTTGATTACCATGCTTCGAACCCAATCAATTTCAAAGCCATAATGGAGCTTGACCTCACAAGGATTTACTAATAAATATATTTAATAAAATAATAATATAATTCGTACTTAGATAGTAATAATCAATAGAATGAAATGTATATTTTAATTATCTTTCATCTATTAAGCTGTTATATAAACTTTTAAAATTTTGATAATAATAAAAGGTACACAGCTGTGATTCTTTACTGTCTATCACAGTTATGCATGTTCTCAAACATATATATATATATATATATATATATATATATATATATATATATATATATATATATACAATCAATCAAAATAAAACTAGTTTACAAGATGCGGGAATAAAGAATTGAGATTCACTCTCACTACAAGAAAATTTAAATATAGCGACGCCCAAATGCATCGCTAAATACCCTATAGCAATGCATTAGCGACGCAATTACGGCGTCGCTACGAATGTCGTCGCAATCTCAATTTGTCGCAATTGCATCGCTTAACAGCGACTCTCTGCGACGCAATAAATGCGTCGCAATATATTGCAACGCAATTAAATGCGTCGAAATATATTGCGACGCAACATACATGCATCGCAATATTACGACGCAACATACATGCGTCGCTAATTTTAAAAATAATCTATTAAAAATATTTGCGATGAAAAACTTCATCGCAATTGAGTCGCTAATTTATTTATTTATTTTTTAAAAAATTTTAATTAGCGATGCATTAGCGACTTAAATTGCGTCGCTATATTTCTAAATTATTATTATTAAATATTACAACGCATTTAGTTATATCGCAATATTTAATAATAATATATTTTAGATATATTAACGACGCAATTTCAGTTGCTAATGCGTCACTAATTAAATTTTTTAAAAATATTGCGACGCCAGGTCATTGCATCGCAATATTAATAATAATATTTTAAAAATATTAGCGATGCAATTTCAGTCGCTAATGCGTTGCTAATTAATTTTTTTTAAAAAAATATTAAAAATTAAAACGGTTAATACAATTTTGTTACATTTAAATATTGATCGAAACATTCTTCACTCATATTGATCCAAACAATAATCATTCAATTTTCAAAAATAATTAATATATTAAAATTTTGAAGTTTTCATGTACACAATATAAAAAGTAAAAAAATACATCAAGAATCCGCATGATCACGTGGAGGCTAGAAACCCTGCGACATGCGGCTAACCATATCCTACAACTGATGCATCTGATCTCGCACGTCTGCAAGCTCCTGCTGATGGCCTCGCATACGCTGCTCGAACTCGTGCTCGAACTCCTGTCGAACCTCCTGCCGAACCTCCTCCGTAATAGATCTCCGAATGTCATCTAAACGTTCGGTAGGAATATCACCAGAATATCACGAGCTGGAGGCCTAATGGAAAAATATGCAGAAGCTCTAGTGCCCAAACCATAGACCCTGCGGTCTCGCGGCTGGGCACCAACAGCCTCCAAAAACACACGTCGACTCTCTTCTGCTGAGAGTTCGATGGGCGTCTCTCCATTAGTGGAGTCGACCTGCGATGCCTAGGAGCGAAGCTCCTCGACTCATGTCTTTGAATTATAAAATCAATAATAAATGAATCAATAAATTTCTCTAAATAAAATTTTAGAAATTAAACAGATACTACATAAAGCTAATTTCTTACCGCAACCTCCCGTGATCGCGTCTCGACCCAGGAACCGTCCCTCCTAGTGTGTCGCCCTGAATAGATGAAACTCACCAGGATCTTCGCCCTCCTACTCAGACTATAACAATAAAAAATTGATATTAATGCAAATATTTGTTAATAACTAAATTAGTAATTAAATTATTTATGTTTTCTTACCATACGGCGTCTGTGCTCCTGAATCGAAATGGAGCCCGAAGTGTGGCGGGAGAGACCCGTGCTAGGACCGCCCCTCTCGGATCGGCGGTTCATGCTGGCTGATGCGGACCTCCTGCGCCAGCCATCGGACTGCCAGGCCTGCTGTCACTCATGCCAAATACTCTCTGGCACATGCGCAGGACGGTGACCTGATGACCTCCAACGATGAAGCATGTCGGAGTATCGGCATCTCGTAAGAGCCTCCCATGCTGCCCTAATGGCATCATGGCTGGCAGGGTCCCACGTAAACTTTTTCTGCATTAAAATAAACAGTTAGTTTCAGAATTTATTAAGATTAAGAAATTTTATATCAGTGATAAATTGTATTTAATAAGTTTACCTGAAACTCAAAAAATAAAACTCCCTCGTGGCTACAGATACGTGGCGCCAATCGTAGCCACTGGGATCTGCACGCCTCTAAAATACGGAGCTGATGTGGCTCGATACATGATGCTGCTCAATAAATCTGTTAAAAAATGCATGTTTATAAGTAATTGATTTAAAAATATAAACATATATTTTTAATTAGTATATACTTATAGCCCCTGAGCATCCAGTCGAAGTATGGTACGACCGATGGTAGAAGAACTCTTGGAGGTATGTGCCGATCGGCTGGATGGTAATACCAATGCAGGATCACTGCCGACTGGTGGAGAGATCGAAGGTTGTGCGATGTATGGAGATCCGAACTCTCCATCTCCAAAGCTCATGTGATCTGATGCAGCAGGGCTACGTCCCTGCTCACTCCATATGTTGTCGGTAGATCTACCTATGCCTATCATACTGAAAATACTAAAGATTTATGCAATTAAATTACGATTAATGATTGCCATGGATGCAGAAGTAATGACTGCGGCATATAACTCCTTGAAGAACAAGCTGAGCTCCGTCAATGCCTTCCAGACATGTTGCGAAAGCAACTCACGAAAAGCTATAGGCAATAACCGTTGCATGAAAACATGGCAGTCATGACTCTTCATGCTGAACAACTTGAGCTTATGCATGTCCACGTACACACCTACTGATATTTGAGGCATAACCATCTGGAAATTTTAACCCTCTAAGCCAGTTACATAAAACTTCTCGCGAATTTCTGTCAAGAGTGTAACAGGCTTTAGGATAGGTCCCGTTGGCACTCCGCCCCAAATCACCTCTTTTTGACCGACTTATACAGTTTCTGGTATACCATTAAAGGAAACCACAATATAAAACTATATTAGCATTAGTACATATATAACTAAATTATTCTTTTACTCAACTAAGGTAAATAACAACTACTTAATCATTTATAACTAAACCAATTTTCTTTTACACAACTAAGGTCCCTACCCTGCAAGGCCGGGCCACGGCTACGATCCTTGCCACGTGCTAGCAAGGACCGAGGCACAGGTTCATGCCAGGCATAATGCTAGGGATTGGGTTCGGGCCAGGCCGCAATGCGGTCCGTTCAATCATCGAACTTCACAAGCAATCAAGTGTCCTAAATTAATTCCACCATCACTTCATGTCTAAAAGGTGAGGCCCTATCCCATTCAAGAATATTTTTTGTGATATGTTATTCTGCTATTAATTATCATCGATGGTTTACGTTGAAATTTCAGCAGCATTTCTCCGTATGTTCTCCTAAATGTATGGCATATATGCCACACTAGGAGAACGCATGAACAAATACAAACCGTAATCTCAACCAACGATGATTAATAGCAGACTAACATATCGCAAAAAATATTCTCAAACTATCCACCAGGACAATTTGAGAATTTGCAAGACTAAGTCTTACAAATTCTTAAACGGGTCTAAAGGTTATAGTGCTATGATTAATAATATGGAAATCCGACATTACAAGAGAAATAAAATATTGCGACGCCGAAATGCATCGCAATTGCGTCGCTAAACATGCTATTGCGACGCAATAGCGACGCAATGATGGCGTCGCTCAGATGTCTGTCGCAATACCCATTTGTCGCAATTGCATCGCAATATTGTGACTCTCTACGACGCAACATTGAGTCGTAATATTACGACGCATCCAAATGCATCATTATATTTTAAAATTAATTTTTAATATTAAAAATTATTATTTAATATTGCGATGCACTAAATTGCGTCGCAATATTGCGACACATCTTGTTGCATCATAATATTTAATAATAATATTTTTAGTATAATCGCGACGTAATTTGAGTCGCTAATGCGTCGTAAATAAAAAAATTTTTAAAATATTGCGATGCAAGGTTATTGCGTCGCAATATTTATTAAAAATATTTTAGATATAATAGCGATGCAATTTTAGTCGCTAATGCATCGCTATTAAATTTATTTTTAAATTATTGCGATGCCAGGTCATTGCGTCACAATATTTAATAATAATATTTTAAAAATATTAGCGATGCAATTTCAATCGCTAATGCATCGCAAATTAAATTTTAAAAAATATAAAAGATTAAAAATTAAACGGTTAATACAATTTCGTTAAATCTAAATATTGATAGAAATTTTTCACTCAATCCAAACAATAATAAATTTTTAAAAATAATTCATATATTAAAATTTTGAAGTTTTTATAACATAAAAAAAGAAAAGAAAAATACATCAAGAATCTGGACGATCACGTAGAGGCTGTGGAGGCTGAAGACTCTGCGACAAGCGGCTAACCATATCCCGCAAATAATGCATCTCATCTCGCATGTCTGCAATCTCCTGATCCCGGCCTCGCATATGATCCTCAAAATCCTGCTCGACCTCCTGGCGAACCTCCTCTGCAATAAATCTGCGAAGGTCGTGTAACCGCTCGGGAGGAAGATCACTAGAAGCTCGCGAGCTGGAGGCCTGATGGGAAAAATATGTAGAAGCTCTAGTGCCCAGACCATAGACCCTGCGGTCTCGTGGCTGGGCACCAACAGCCTCCAAAAACACACGCTGACTCTCCTCTGCTGAGAGTTCGACGGGCGTCTCCCCATCAGTAGAGTCGACCTGCGATGCCTGGGAGCGAAGCTCCTCGACTCGTGTCTTGAAATTATGAAATCAATAATAAATGAATTAATAAATTTTTTAAAATAAAATTTTAGAAATTAAACAGATACTACATAAATCTAATTTCTTACCGCAACCTCCCGTGATCGCGTGTCGACCCAGGAACCGTCCCTCCTGGTGTGTGTCGCCCTGAATAGACGAAACTCACCAAGATCTCCGCCCTCCTACTCAGACTATAACAAAAAAAAAAGATATTAATACAAATATTTGTAAATAACTAAAATAGTAATTAAAATATTTATGTTTTCTTACCATACGCTGTCTGTGCTCCTGAATCGAAATGGAGCCCGAAGTATGGCGGGAGAGACCCGTGCCAGGACCGCCCTTCTCAGATCGGCGGTTCGTGCTGGCTGATGCGGACCTCCTGCGCCAGCCATCGGACACCCAGGCCTACTGCCACTCGTGCCAAATACCCTCTGGCACGTGCGCAGGACGCTGACCCGATGACCTCCAACGATGAAGCATGTCAGAGTATCGACGTCGCGTCAGAGCCTCCCATGCTGCTCTAATGGCATCATGCCTGGCAGGATCCTACGTAAACTTTTTCTGCATTAAAATAAACAGTTAGTTTCTGAATTTATTAAGTTTAAGAAATTTTATATCACTGATAAATTGTATTTAATAAGTTTACCTGAAACTCAGAAAAATAAAACTCCCTCGTGGCTGGAGATACGTTGCGCCAATCGTAGCCACTGGGATCTGCACGCCTCTGAAATACGGTGCTGATGTGGCTGGATACATGATGCTGCTCAATGAATTTGTTAAAAAAATGCATGTTTATAAGTAATTGACTTAAAAACATAAACATATATTTTTAATTAGTATATACTTACATCCCCTGAGCATCAAGTCGAAGTACAGTGCGGTCGATGGTGGAAGAACTCTCGGAGGTATGTGCCGATCGGCTGGATGGTAATACTGCTGGAGAGATCGAAGGCTGCGCCACTGCTGGAGATCCAAACTCTCCATCTCCGACGCTCATGTGATCTGATGTAGCAGGGCTACGTCCCTGCTCACTCCGTCTGTCGTCGGTAGATCTACCTCTGCCCGTCATACTGAAAATACTAAAGATTCACACAATTAAATTACGATTAATGATTGATTATGTAAGAATTTAACACTTATAAAAAAAAGTTAAATTTTAAAAAACCTCTATGTTTAATCGGTGTCATTTGTTTCATGAAATGTTGGTTCAACATCCGATGCCGTATCGGATTGCGAATCAGTTTCATTATCATCGGAAGAAAACCGAACATTTGCATCCGCAATTTCTTGGACATCACCATTGGATCTCTATGTGATGTTTCAGGAGCCCTTGTGTCGTCCTCAATTGCATGCATTTCCATCTCATCCTCTTGAAATGCAGGGCACTCGGTTGATTGACTTGATGAACTCTCCTCTAATACGATTGTTGAACGTGGGACGATTTTAGAAACGGCCCACCAATCTCGCTTGTCGTTGCGCAAACTTGGATATCCGCAGTAAAAGACTTGCTGAGCTTGGGATGCAAGGATGAATGTGTCATATTTCTGCAATCTTCGTCAATGGTTCACTTCAACCAAATTGGGTCGTTATGAACCCTTTTGCCCACAGGAACTATCGGATCGAACCAATCACAACGAAACAATACGGTTCGTTTCATAGGCCAACCGGGATATTCGACTTCAACCACCTCTACTAACTTTCCATAATAATCCTGCATATTTGCTCCAACACTTTCTCCTTTCACACACACGCCCCAGTTCTGCGTGCCTCTTGAAGCTGCTAATCGTTCAATCTAAAATTTGTACCCATTTACAAAATAGCCAGTAGAGGTTGTTACGGTCTTCAATGGCCATTGCGATAGATATTTATGGAAGTCCGAAGACAATCGCAAGAAATATTCCCAAACTGTCAACCAGGACAATTTGAGAATTTGCAAGACTAAGGCTTACAAATTCTCAAACGGGTCTAAAGGTTATAGTGCTGTGATTATGGAAGTCCGAAGACAATCGAACTTATGCTTGTTATTCTTAACTTCTTGTGAATTATACATGTAATCACTAACTTTTTAAGATTATTGTGTCAAATATAAATGTTTGTGAAGACTAAAATGTAAATCATTGAAACTACTGATTTGTTGCTGGAAATTAAATAATATTACAACAAGACTTTTTATTTAGCATTACATAATTTAATGCATCATTTAGTTTGTAGCAGAATATAAATAATCAAGACATAACAAATGTAAATAAGTAAAAATGCACAAATATTATTGCATAAACATTCTGCTTAAATTAATTATTGCATAAATATTATGCAAATTAAATAATAATACAACAAGATTTTCTATCTAGCATTACAAATATTATTGCATAATCAAGACATAACAATCAGTCTATCCAAACAGCTCCGTGGCCCCCCTAACTAATTTTTTTTTTTTTGGACTGCGGCTTGGCCAGCGTGGCCGTGGCCGGAGAAGACAAAAGGGGGGGCCCTATTACCAAATTTTTTTTTTCAATTTTTGACAGGGTGGCCAGGCCACAGGCGACCACGGTAGAGGCCGTGGCCGGAGAAGAAAAAAAGGCCAGGCCACAGGCGACCACGTCTTCTCCGGTCGCGGCCACGGCCGTGGCCGCCTTGTCCGGCGGCGGCCACGGCCGTGGCCGAACAAGAAAAAAAGGGGGGGGGGGGGGGGGGGGGGGTTTCCCCCACCCTATTAAGAAATTTTTTTTTTTTTGTGACAGTGGCCTGGCCACGGTGGCCAGGCCACTGCCGGCCGCGGCAGCGGCCGTGGCCGCCTTGTCCGGCCGCGGCCACGGCCGTGGCCGAACAAGAAAAAAGGGGGGGGGGAGCGCGGGGGGGCTTACTTTGGCCGTGGCCGGAGGGAAAATATTAAAAAAAAATTTTTATAGAGTGTGGGGGCTTACCTTGGTGAGAGAAGACGGTGGAGTCGGAGGAGAACGCCGGGGAGCCGGAGCACTAGAGGGGAGGCGCCGGAGCAGCAAGGTGGGAGCCGAAAATTTTTAGAGCACGGCGGCGGCTAGGTCAAGACGGGGAAGAAGAAGAGAAGGGCCGCTTTTATATAAGTAATTAGCGACGCAATAATTTGCATCGCTATATGGTCGCAATATTTTTTTAAAAATTTATTATGTATTAGCGATACATTAATGTGTCGCTAATCTATCGTTAATCGGGTTTTATTATAATTTTATGAAAAAATAGCGACTCAAATAATTGCATCGCTAATGCGTCGCTAACTTGGCGCCAATGTTCGGTGGGAAATTTATTTTTATTTTCTAGGAATTGCGTCGCTAAGGCGTCGCAATATTTTTTTAATATTTTTAATTGATTAAAATAATAACTTATTACAATAATTGCAACGCAAGCAGTGCATCGTAATAATTTTTAAATATTTATAAATGATAATATTTATAATTTATGATAATAATTGTGACGCAAAATTGCGTCGCAATAATTTTTTAATATTTTTAATTAGATATATGTATTTTAAAAACATTGCGACGTAAATATGCATCGCAATATTTTTTTCTTTTATTAATTAATACTGATAAAAATTATATTTACTTAAAATAATTGCGACGCATATATTTCGTCGCAATATTTATTTATTTATTTTTTCTAAAATGCATCACTACGGCGTCGCAATAATTTTTTAATATTTATAAATGATAATATTTATAATTAATGTTAATAATTGTGACGAAAAATTATGTCACAATATATTTTATAAACTTTTTAATTACATATTTTTTTTAAAAAAATATTACGATGCAACTTATGCGTCGCAATATTATATTTCTTTTATTTATTAATACTGAAAAAATTTATATTTACTAAAAATAATTGCGACGCATACATTGCGTCGCAATATTTATTTATTTTTTTCCTAAAATGCGTCGCTAAAGCGTCGCAAAATTTTTTAAATATTTATTAATGATAATAATTGCGATGCCTTATTGCGTCGCAATAATTTTTTAATATTTTTAATTAGTTATATTTATTTAAAAACCATTGGCGACTGATCTAGGACAGTGGCGATCGGATCGATCTAGGACTGTGGCGATCCGAGATCGGTCCGATCGGCAACGATCCGACGTTTGCGATCGATCCAAGCCCTGATCCCGATCGACCACGACCGATCCCGGACCGTTGCGATTGGTCCAAGATCGCTGGTGATCTGACGGTTGCGATCGATCCAAGCACTGATCCCGATCATCCACGACCGATCTAGGACCGTGGCGATCGGACCGATCGGCGTCGATCCGATGGTTGCCATCGCTCCAAGCCTTGATCCTGATCCGCCATGACCGATCTCGGACCACGGCGATCAATCCGATCGGCGACGATCCGACATTTGCGATTGATTGAAGCCACGATCTCGATCAGCCATGACCGATCCCGGACCGTTGCGATCGGTCCGAGATCGCTGACGAACCGACGGTTGCGATCGAACCAAGCCCTGATCCCGATCGGCCACGATTGATCTCGGACCGTGGCGATCGGTCCGATCGGCATGGTTCCGACGGTTGCGATCAATCCAAGCCCTGATCCCGATCATCTATGACCGATCTCGGACCGTGGCGATCGCACCGATCAGCGTCGATCCGACGGTTGCCATCGATCGAAGCCCTGATCGATCCCGGTCGGCGATCAACGATCTCGGACCGTCGCGATCGATCCGATAGGCGACAATCCAATGGTTGCGATCGATCCAAGCCATGATCCCGATCGGCCACGATCGATCTCGGACCGTGGCGATCGGTCCGATTGGCGATGATCCGACGGTTGCGATCGTTCCAAGCTGTGATCCCGATCGGCCACGACCTATCTCGGACCGTTGCAATCCGTCCGAGATCGGCGATGATCCGACGGTTGCGATCGATCCAAGCCGTGATCCCGATCGGCCACGACCGATCTTGGACCATGGCGATCGGTCCAATCGGAAACAATCCGACGTTTGCAATCGATCCAAGCCCTGATCCCGATCGGCCACGACCGATCCCGAACCGTTGCGATCGGTCCAAGATCGCTGGCGATCCGACGGTTGTGATCGATCCAAGCACTGATCCCGATCGTCCACGACCGATCTAGGACCATGGCGATCGGACCGATCGGCATTTATCCGATGGTTGCCATCGCTCCAAGCCCTGATCCTGATCCGCCACGATCGATCTCGGACCACGGTGATCAATCCGATCGGTAACGATCTGACGATTGCGATCGATCCAAGCCCTGATCCCGATCGGCCACGACCGATCCCGAACCGTTGCAATCGGTTCGAGATCACTGACGAACCGACGGTTTCGATCGAACCAAGCCCTGATCCTGATCGGCCACGACTGATCTCGGACCGTGGCGATCGGTTCGATCGGCACGGTTCTGACGGTTGCGATCGATCCAAGCCCTGATCCCGATCGTCCATGACCGATCTCGGACCGTGGCAATCGCACCGATCGGCGTCGATCCGACGGTTGCCATCGATCGAAGCCCTGATCGATCCTGGTCAGCGATCAACGATCTCGGACCGTCGCGATTGATCTGATAGGTGACAATCCGACGGTTACGATCGATCCAAGCCCTCATCCCGATCGGCCATGACCGATTCCAGACCGACGCGATCGGTCCGAGATCGCTGACGATCTGACGGTTGCGATCGATCCAAGCCCTGATCCCGATCGGCCATGACCGATCTCGGACCGTGGCGTTCGGTCCCATCGGCAATGATCCAACGTTTGCGATCGATCCAAGCCCTGATCCTGATCGGCCATGGCCGATCCCCGACCGTTGCGATCGGTCCAAGATCGCTGGCGATCCAACGGTTGCGATCAATCCAAGCACTGATCCCGATCGTCCACGACCGATCTAGGACCATGGCGATCGGACCGATCGGCATCGATCCGATGGTTGCCATCGCTCCAAGCCCTGATCCTGATCCACCACGACCGATCTCGGACCATGGCGATCAATCCGATCGGCGACAATCCAACGATTGCGATCGATCCAAGCCCTGATCCCGATCGGCCACGACCGATCCCGGACCATTGCGATCGGTTCGAGATCGCTGACGAACCGACGGTTGCGATCGAACCAAGCCCTGATCCCGATCGGCCACGACCAATCTCGGACCGTGGCGATCGGTCCGATCAGCACAGTTCCGACGGTTGCGATCGATCCAAGCCCTGATCCCGATCGTCCATGACCGATCTCGGACCGTGGCGATCGCACCGATCGGCGTCAATCCGACGGTTGCCATCGATCGAAGCCCTGATCGATCCCGGTCGGTGATCAACAATCTCGGACCGTCGCAATCGATCCGATAGGCGACAATTCGACGGTTGCGATCGATCCAAGCCGTGATCCGATCGGCCACGACCGATCTCGGACCGTGGCAATCGGTCCGATCGGCGACGATCCGATGGTTTCGATCGATCCAAGCCCTCATCCCGATCGGCCATGACCGATTCCAGACCGATGCGATCGGTCCGAGATCGCTGACGATCCGACGGTTGCGATCGATCCAAGCCCTGATCCCGATCGGCCAAGACCGATCTCGAACCATGGCGATCGGTCCAATCTGCGATGATCCGAGGGTTGCGATCGATACAAGCCCTTATTCCGATCGGTCACGATCGATTTTGGACCGATCGCTATTTAACATAATTAATTTTTTAAATACATTGCGACGCAAAGGATTGCATCATAATTTCTTAATATATAATTATATTATATAAAATTAATTATAATTATAATAATTACGACGTAACAAGTGTGTCGCTATATTAAAACATAATTTTTTAATTAATTTTTTGGTTTATTGCGTCACTAATGCGTCGCTATTTAACATAATTAATTTTTTAAAAACATTGCAACGCACTGTGTTACGTCGCAATTATTTTTTCTCATATTTATACTTTATAAAATTTAATTTTATTTAAATAATTGCAATGCATTTATTGCGTCACTAAATTAAAAATAATTTTTCTAATTTTTTGGTTTATTACGTCGCTAATGCATCGCTATTTAATATATTTAATTTTTTTTAAAACATTGCGACGTACTGATATGCATCGCAATATTTTTTACAAATTTATATTTTATAAAATTTAATTTCATTTAAATTATTTGCGACGCAATTGTTGCGTCGCTAAATTAAAAATATTTTTCTAATTTTCTGGTTTATTGCGTCGCTAATGCGTCGCTATTTAATATATTTAATTTTTTTAAAAATATTGCGACGCACTGATTTGTGTCGTAATATTTTTTTACAAATTTATATTTATAAAATTTAATTTCATTTAAATTATTTGTGACGCAATTGTTGCGTCGCTAAATTAAAAATAATTTTTCTAATTTTTTGGTTTATTGTGTCGCTAATGCATCGCTATTTAACATATTAAATTCTTTTAAAAATATTGTGACGCACTGTGTTGCATCGCAATATTTTTTTTCTGATTTTATATTTTATAAAAAATTAATTTAAATATATTGCGACGCATTATTTGCGTCGCTAAATAAAAAATTAATTTTTTTTATTTTCTGGTTAATTGAGTCGCTAATGCATTGCTAAGGCCGTTGTAATTTTTTGTTGTCACAGAGGCATCGCAAAGTGGTTGCAATTTAGCGACGCATAATTACGTCGCTAATTTTGCGTCGCTATTTCAGTATTTTCTTGTAGTGCGAAGACAATCGAACTTATGCTTATTATTATAAAGTTTTGTCAATTATACATATATAGGAATAGTATTCTATATGTATAACTGACTTCTTAAGATTATTATGTCCAATATAAATGTTTGTGAAGTCTCTATTTAACATAATTGAACCTGCTAAATTGTTGCTGAAAATAAAATAAAACTACAACAAAACTTTCATTCTAGCATTACATAATTTAATGGATCATTAAATTTGAAGCAGAATGTAAATAATCAAGTCATAACAATTGTAAATAACTACAAATGCACATATATTATTGCATAAACAGCTTTAAAGAAACCCTAATAATAGAATTAGGTCTTTTTTAACCCTTAACTAAGAGTGACAATAGTAGTCTAAAACATGTTATTGGATATGAAACATAAACATAATAATATTTTTTTAATTAAATAATGATGATTATTAATAATCTAAATCATTGAATATGATGTTACTATTTCTAAACATTTACACGTAAAAAAATTATAAGATTTAGATACTTTTAACCGCATTAAGTGATCAAAAAATGGATTGTTTAAATTAATAACATCAATTTTTCCAACTTGATGCATAAGCTGAACATTTTAATTTAAATTCTACATCTAATGGTTTAAAA